>JAUDYJ010000002.1:278898268-278985768 GCA_030761175.1 Masticophis lateralis | reverse complement strand
AAAGAGGAAGGATGGAAGGGAAGGGAAGGGCTGTCACAGGGAAGAGGGTGTCAAGTTTATTTTCCATAGCACCCGAGGAAAAGGACAAGAAGCAGTGGATGGAAGCTGGTCAAAGGGACATTCAACCTAGAAATAAGGAGGAATTTCCTGACAGGGAGAACAATCAACCAGGGGAACAGTTTGCCTTGAGAAATTGTGGGTGCTACATCACTGGAAGCTTTCAAGAAAAACCAGGACAACCATTTGTCCAGGATGGTATAAGGACTCTTGCCTTGGGCACGGGGTTAGACTAGAAGACCTTCAAGATCCCTTCCAGCCCTATGATTTTATGAGGAAAGGAGAGACAGAAGGAGGGAGGGAAGGAGGAAGGAAAAGAGAGGGAGGGGAAGGGAGGGAGGGAGGGAGGGAGGAAGGAAGAAGGAAAAGAGAGAGAGGGAGGGAGGAAGGATGGAAAAGTTTGTAAAATATTGATAGAAATATTAAGTATCATACTACATCTTAACAGTTTTATTATTAAACTGAGATTAGTTCAAACTGCCTGGTGATTCTACATCTTACTCTATAGTTTTGCTGTCCCTATCAGCCAACAAGCACAGTCACAACATTATTGTTCTGAGAATATGATGTGTGTTCCTCATGCACATTTTTTTTTCTTTCCAAGAGGAAAGGCAGAAACGAAATAACAAATAAAGTAAGAAAACCAAATTTCCAAAAAGAGACGTGACTGTTTTGATCCAGTGCTAAAATGTGACGTGTATCGTTCCCAACAAACTGCTGAACAATTACTGAAAAAGCTTGTCCTTGACCCAAAAGATATTCACAATTCTAGGCCAGACATTAATTATTCCATTCCAAAGGACTGAAAAAAAGCTGCAATCTCAAAGATCCAGATGCATCGAGATGGAATGGCTTTTCAGAACCCATTTAGATGCAAAGTTTCATCCAGAATATTGCGTTAAGACAAATTGGGGAGGGGAGGTGGGAGGCTCTCCTGGACTGTTTGACAGCTTTTGGTAACATCAACCACAATATCTTTCTAAGCTTTTTGGTGGCATTGGCGTTACTACTTTGCAGAGGTTCTGGTCCTTTCTTGGCAAATGTCCAAAAAGTGACTAGATTGTTCCACACCTAGTTTATCAACCTGTCATGTTATACATGGTACATATTATGGCCTGTCAGCTTCTGGCCCCTCTAGCAGCCGAATCAGAGGAGGAGGAGGAGGTATGGTAGTCAGGGTCAGCATCAAGGCAACCTGAGAGCTCCGAGGGGGAAGAGGAAATGGAGCTGGCAGAGAGAGAGAGAGGGAGGGAGGGAGGGAGGGAGGGAGGGAGAGAGAGGGAGAGGGAGAGGGAGAGGGAGAGGGAGAGGGAGAGGGAGAGGGAGAGGGAGAGGGAGAGGGAGAGGAGGAACAGCTAGGTCCACTGCCTGACACGCAGATGCGCAGAAGGCAGGGGAGAGGAGAGGAGAACAGTGGAAATCTATAGGCCGGACCTTGGAACAGAAGAACCACCGCTGCTAGCGAAGCTCCACTCTAGCTCTGGGGATAAAAGGCAGGGGGCGGAGATGAATAGGTGCGGCAGTCTCCCTGTCGGACAGATTTGTTAGCCTGTGAGAGAAACTTTTTGTCGGGGCTGCCGGCATTCCTTATTAAGGAAACTTTTGAGTTCACATCAGAGGGTTTCTCGTGTTGGGGTAGCTGGGTCATAACAGGACCATCTCCTCTGCTATTTAGCAGCCATGAAATCACTGGCAGAGATCCATTGGAGCCTCAGAATAGGGTATCACTAATTTTGCAGGAAGCATCATTTGAGTGGGTCTCAACCTGTGGTCTGTGGACCCCTGGGGGGAGAGTCACAGGGGGTCCACAAAGGCTGGAAGAATTGTTATGATTTAAATCTTGAGTTAAGTCTTGGGGATCTGTGGCCACAAATATATATTTACAGGAGGACCATGGTAAAAAAAGCTTGAGTACCGTTATCTTATTGTTTTAATTATTCTTCCAATTTTGCTTTCTTGATTTTTGTGCAGAATGTGGTATGTCAGGGGTGTCAAACTCAAGTCCAATGGGCCGGATCTGGCCCATGGGGTGTTTAGATGTGGCCTGCAAGGGCGCCCTGGAAGCACCAAAGAACTGGCCCGCGGTGCCTCTGCCAGTGAAAACGAAGCTTGGGGGGAGCATGCAAGAAGGGACAGGAAGGGAGAAAGGGAAAGAGGAAAGACAAAGAAAAAGAAGGGAAGATGGGAAGAGAGCAAGGAAGGAAAAAGAAGGAAAGATGGGAAGGAAGAAGAAAGGAGAATGAAGAGGGAAGGAAAAAGAAGAAAAGGAAGGAAGGAAGGAGGGAGGGAGGGAGGGAGGGAGGGAGGGAGGGAGGGAGGAAGGAAGGAAGGAAGGAAGGAAGGAAGGAAGGAAGGAAGGGGATATATTATATTGAGAGTGACAGAAGGAAGTCCTACCTTAGCACTTGGCCACCACAGGTGCCCTGACTAGGCGACTCAGCAGCTAAGACACTGAAGTTGTCGATCAGAAAGGTTGGCAGTTTGGCGATTCGAATCCCTAGTATAGGTCTCCTGCGTGAACAGGGGATTGGACTAGATGACCTCCAAGGTCCCTTCCAACTCTGTTATTGTTACTGAGTGATGCTGAGCTGGCCACACTCACCCTGGCCACATCTATCTCAGCCACACCCACTTTGACTGAGATCAAACACAACCCTGAAGCGGCCTTCAATGAAATAGAGTTTGACACCCCTGTTGTATGAAGGGTTGAAGGGTTGCCTATGTTCCCTCATCATCCACATCAATAAGCTGAAAGGAAAAAAAAGAAAAGAAAACACATTTTCATTGTTGCAGAGTGAAAAGACTGGATGAAAAGATAGAAAGCAAAATGTCCTAGTTATGGAGGAAGAATGGATTTGAAAAAAATAAAAAAATAAATCTGGGTTAAGCATTGTGAACGGTGGAGAGGAAACTAAGAATGATTAATTATGTACTATTAAGTTGGTGTTCACTCTTTGCAACCACAGAGAGACACCTCCTCCAAGGTTACTCATCTCTGAAATGGTTCCAATAAATGCACATATTGCAACTATAATTAAGATATTGATAAGACTGAGCGAGTCTCATATATATATATATATATATATATATATATATATATATATATATATATATATATATATATGAGACTCGCTCAGTCTCATATATATATATATATATATATATATATATATATATATATATATGTGTGTGTGTGTGTGTGTGTGTGTGTGTGTGTGTGTGTGTTTCCTGAGGTTTTCGCGGGTGTTTGTATGTAGGTCTTTGGTTATTCGGGTCTTCTCCTGCGTAAAATTGGAAGTGTCTTGGCGACGTTTCGACGAAGTCTCATTCGTCATCTTCAGGTTGGTGTTCTCGGCTTCGTGCTCCTCCTGGAAGCACCGGATTCCCTCCACCTTTTGCGGAGCTGGTCGATGTGACGTCTCACGACCTGTCCATCTTCCAGCTCAACCCGGTAGGATTTCGGGCCGGTTGTGCTGTGTATTGTTGCTTTAAGCCATTTTGGCGAGCCGTGAAAATTGAGCGCGAAAACGGCATTGCCGATGGCAAAATGGCGGAGTTGGCGGCTAGCGGTTGCGGGCACCTCAGAATTGTATTGTGGGTGCAGTCTGTCCAGGGGTGACTGGAGTCTTCTGCCCATCAAAAGCTCGACAGGGCACTTCCTTGTGGTAGAGTGCGGTGTGATGTGCTGAGTGAGCAGAAAGGTGTCGATGCGCTCATGCCAATCTCCCGGGCCCATCTTGGTGAGTGCTTCTTTGGTGAGCCTCACCATCCGTTCAGCCTGTCCATTTCCGGCTGGTCTGTAAGGGGCAGAGAGGGCATGGCGGATGCCCAGGCCTGCCAGGAAGGCTTCCATGGGCACGGACATAAGTTGGGGACCGTTGTCGGAAACCAAAACATCCGGAAGCCCATGGGTTGCGAAGAGCCGGCGGAGCACGCAGATTGTGGCTTGTGTTGTGGTAGATGCCATGGGGATGACCTCGAGCCATTTCGAGAAGACATCGACCATGATGAGAAGGTGGCGCCCCTGGATCGGACCCGCCAAGTCTATGTGGATCAGAGACCAGGGGGAGCTAGGAGCCTCCCAAGGCGTTGGGTCTGATTGTGGAGGCGCTGCTCTGACTTCTTGGCACGGTCTACACCTGGCGACCCATTGTTCAATGTCTTTGTCCAGTGATGGCCACCAGACGTAGCTCCGTGCCAGGGCTTTCATCCGGACAATGCCCAGGTGTCCTTTATGGAGAGCCTCAAGCGTCTTCCGTTGGAGAGTGCTGGGAATCAGCACCCTGTCTCCCCATAGCAAGCAGCCGCTCATGGTGGACAGCTCCCCTTGTTTGCGGCTGAACGGGCTGAAGCCGTCGCTGTTGATTTGCGCTGGCCATCCCCTCAGGATCCAGGACTGGACTTGGCGGAGGATGGGGTCGTTCCGTGTGTGCGTGGCCACGTCGGCAGATGTGACCGGACAGCTGCTGTCATTGTCAATGTGCAGCAGCTCAAGTGTGGGAGCCGGGTCTTCAATGGCTTCTGCAGATGGGCATCTGCTTAGTGCGTCGGCATTTGCAATAGACTTTCCAGGCTGATGGACAAGTCTATACGAATAGCCAGCAAGAAAAATGGCCCAGAGAGTCATTCGAGGTGACATGAAGGCGGGGGTTTGCTTGTCACCGGCGAGGAGGCCCAGAAGTGGCTTGTGATCGGTGACAATGGTGAAGCATCGTCCATAGAAGTATTCGTGGAAACGCTTCACCCCTGCGACAATTGCCAATGCCTCTTTGTCCGGTTGGCTGTAGTTGCGCTCAGCGCTGGACATAGTCTTGGAGAAGTAGGCGATGGGGGCTTCACAGCCGGTAGGCAGTTCGTGGCTGAGGACAGCGCCGACTCCGTAAGGTGAAGTGTTGCAGGTGAGCCTAATGGGCAGTGTCTCATTGTATTGAATGAGAACGCTGTTGGATATCAAAAGTTGTTTGACGGCTCGAAAAGCAGATTCCTCCTCGCGGCCCCACCTCCAGGAAACCGCCTTTACCAGTAAGTGATGTAGCGGCTCAGCAACTGTGGCTTTCTGTTGGAGGAAGATTGCATAGAAGTTAAGCAATCCAAGGAAAGCCTGAAGCTCCGCTTTATTTTTGGGGCTGGGCGCTTCATGGATAGCTTTAACTTTTGATTTGGTGGGGTGGATGCCAGAGCTATCTATGAGATAGCCCAGGAACTCGACCTCCTGTACCCTAATGATGCACTTGTCCCATCTGACTCTCAAGCCCTTCTCTCTGAACCGCTGGAGTACAAGCCTCAGCAGATGAAAGAGTTGTGCCTTTGAGTCCCCAGAGATGAGTACATCATCGAAGTAAGGCACTACCCCTGGAACGCCTTGGAGAAGGTGTTCCATCATAGATTGGAAAATTCCTGGGGTGGCACTGACTCCAAACTAGAGACTGTTACACTTAAATGCCCCCCTATGGGTGACAATTGTTTGAGCCTCCGCCGTTTGTTGATCAACTGGCAGTTGCTGGTAAGCCTGGGCCAGGTCCAGTTTTGCAAAAATTTTGCCCTTGCCGAGTGAGTGAAGCAAATGCTGCACTACTGGCACAGGGTATGCGCTCTGCTGCAACGCCTTGTTGATTGTCACCTTGTAATCAGCACAGATGCGCACAGATCCATCCTGCTTCATTGGGGTCACAATGGGAGTCTCCCATGAAGCATGATCGATGGGTTCCAGGACGCCTTGGGCAATCAGCTTATCTAGCTGAGCATCTACTTTGTACCGCAAGGCGAATGGAACCCGGCGGGGCTTGAGCCGAATTGGGGTTACCCCCTTGTCCAGATTAAAGGAAATGGGTTTCCCTGTGAAGGTCCCTAATTTACCATCGAAAACTTCTTGGAACTCTTCGATGAGTGAGTCGAGTTCGCCTGCACTAATCTGGTGGATGCCTCCAATAGAAAGCCCCAACGGCTGGAACCACTCTACGCCTAGCAGGGTCGGGCGGCTATGCTCCATGACGGTGATTGGGAGCTGGCCCCGGAACTGTTTGAAGGCGATTTGAAGGCTGGTTCTTCCAAGGACGCCGATGGGATTCCCGCCAAAATCCACCAGTCTGGAGTGTAGGGGCTCAAGTTGGCGCCTGGTTAGTGCCGGCTTCAGTCTCTTCACTTGGTGCCAGTCAATGATGGAATAGACGGAGCCAGAGTCTACCTCCATCTTGCACGGCAAGCCTTCGGCCAACAGTGTCACATGGAATTTGGTGGCACTGTTGTTGCAGGTGTGGGCGATAGTCGTTTGATTCACCGCACCGCCCTGCGAATCGTTGCGATTGTCGCGTCTCTGCTGGAATGAGGACCGTTTGGATGTCCTCTGGGTATCGCGGCGATTTTCAGGATTCCGGGGCCTGATCGACTCGGGAACCGGATCAGTGGCTCTGCATGCCTCAGCGATGTGCCCCTTCTTCAAACAACGTTGGCAGGTTGCGTCACGCCAGCGGCAGGATTGGCGGGGATGGTTTCCCTTGCAACTGCCGCACTGATCGTTGTGGCGGCCATCTTTTTGAATTTCCCGCCTTGATGGGTGGGAAACTTTGAAAACGGCCATCTCCCCCTCCGAATCCGATGGTGTGACAGAGTCTTCAGATGACTCTGGGGTCGACTTGCGGATCTTATGGATCCCTCGTGTTCAGAACATTTAGGCGGCTGCTTGTTCTGATGTTTCAGCAGCCGTAGCCTCCTCGAGAACATCTTTCAGGGAAAGTCTTTTCCTGCTTAGGAATTTCTTTTGGAGGCTTGCATCTCTCATCCCGAACACGATCCCGTCGTGCAAGGCATTATCAACATTGTCAAACTCGCAGTTTGCTGCGATTTGACGTAATGCTGCCATGAAATCTTTTATAGATTCGCCTTCCTTCTAATTGTGTTGGTGGAAGGTGAACCGATTCGAGATGGGGGTGCCCGTGGGGGCATAGTGGTCTTGCAGGGCAGTCTGTAGATCCACCCAGGACATGACTTCAATGTCCCTGGGTGCGACGAGGTTGACGGCGAGCTCCAGGACATCGGTTCCACAGTGAGCTAGGAAAAGAGCCCTCTTCCGTTCGTCGTCCAGGTTGTTGTAGCCGTTTCCCTGAAGGAATTGGCGGAAACGGATCATATAGGAGCTCCATTTTTCCTGGCCGGGGTTGAATGGAGCAAGCGAGGCGAACGGCGCTTGCGGCGTTGCCATCTCTTAGACCGCGGTGAGTGACTTCAGCTTGGAACGGCGATCGTGCCACGCAGTTGGTTCTTCTCTAGTCCTTCATCGCCAGTGTTAAATCAGCGCAGGAAGAAGATGAGACCAGCAGAGTTCAAGTAACAACGTTTATTAACGAGAACCGAACTGGCGCTGCGCTGCCGGAGCTCTCCTTATATTTGCTCCGGCAGATGCACCGCCCACTGACAGGGATTCAAAACTCCCGCTGAAAGGATCTTCAGCCAATCCCAGGCGGATGTCCTTATAAGGACATAACACCCACCAAAATGGCTCCGCATGCCACCTGTGGCACTCGTGCCATTGGTTCACCATCACGGACACAGACTATTAGAGTTGGAAGGGTCCTTGGAGGTCTTCTGGTCCAACCCCTTGCTCAAGCAGGAGACCTTATACCAGTGATGGCTAACCTTTTTGCCGTCACGTGCCAAAAGCAGGGAGAGCATAGGGCTGTTGCATGCGAGTGTGCCCACACCCATAATTGAATGTCCCCCTGTACCCCATCCCCTCTGCACATGCACATACGACCCCTCTGCACTCTCCTCACTTTTGGCACGTGATGGCAAAAAGGTTACTGGTGGTCCTGATAGACCCGTTTTTTGTCCTCCCCAGGCTCCAAAGGCTTTCTCAGAGCCTTGGGAGAGCAAAAATGGCCTTCCCACCCCCCCCAGAGGCTCTCCGGAGGTTGGAAACGGTCCGTTTCTGGACTTCTGGTGGGCCCAAAAGGCCCAAAATTCAGCTGGGCGATGTGTGCGTCCATGCTGCAGCTGAGGTAGGGCAAAGTTCGCGTGCCCACAGATATGGCTCCGTGTGCCACCTAGTGATAGGGCACCTACAACTTCTGAAGGACTGCTAGGTCTTGTTCCACTGTCAGTTTTCTCTGTTTCTAAGTCCATCCAACTTACTGCTAGTTATTATTATTATTATTATTATTATTATTATTATTATTATTATTATTATTATTATTATTATTTATTAGATTTGTATACCGCCCTTCTCCTTGCGGACTCAGGGCGGTGGACAGCCAAATAAAAACATAGTATACAAAAGTTAAAATTTCTTAAAAAACATATAACTATGGCTAAAATTAAAACCATTGAATAATTAAAAAACCCAACCCTGTAGTACAAATCTTAAAAATTCAGCGGGGTCAGGCTAGACCAGCAAGCTGAAAGAGATGGGTTTTTAGGGCCCGACGAAAAGTCCGGAGGTCAGCAATTGTTCTCAGTTCTGGAGGGAGATCGTTCCAGAGGGTAGGGGCTGCCACAGAGAAAGCCCTCCCCCTGGGGGTCACCAGCCGACATTGTCTAACTGACGGCACCCTGAGGAGACCCTCTCTGTGGGAGCGCACCAGCCGGTGGGAGGCTATTGGCGGCAGAAGGCGGTCCCGTAAGTACCCTGGTCCTAAGCCATGGAGCGCTTTAAAGGTGGTCACCAACACCTTGAAACGCACCCGGAAGTTCACCGGTAGCCAATGCAGCTCGCGCAGGAGAGGTGTCACATGGGAGCGTCCCGTCGCTCCCATAATCCCCCGCGCGGCCGCATTCTGCACCAGTTGGAGCCTCCGGGTGCACCCCAAGGGGAGCCCCATGTAGAGAGCATTGCAGTAGTCCAGGCGAGAGGTGACGAGTGCCTGAGTGACTGTGCGTAGGGAGTCCCGATCTAGAAAGGGCCGCAACTGGCGTATCAGGCGAACCTGATAAAAAGCTCCCCTGGCCACAGCTGTCATGTGATCCTCCAAAGTCAGCCGTGGATCCAGGAGGACGCCCAAGTTGTGCACCCTTTCCGTGGGGGCCAGTGATTCGCCCCCAATAACCAGCGATGGTGTCAGCTGGCTATATTGGGACGCCGGAAGCCACAGCCACTCGGTCTTGGAGGGGTTGAGTCGAAGCCTGTTTCTCCCCATCCAGACCCGCACGGCTTCAAGGCACTGGGACATCACTTCCACGGCATCGTTGGGGTGGTCTGGGGTGGAAATGTACAGCTGCGTATCATCAGCGTACTGATGGAACTCCACCCCAAAACCACGGATGATCTCACCCAGCGGCTTTACATAAATGTTGAACAGGAGGGGCGAGAGGACCGATCCCTGCGGCACCCCACACACTAGGCACCTCGGGGTCGACCGCTGCCCCCCTGTCAACACAGATTGCGACCGGTCGGAGAGGTAGGAGGAGAACCACCGTAAAACGGTGCCTCCCACCCTCAGTCCCTCCAACCGGTGCAACATGATACCATGGTCGATGGTATCAAAAGCCGCTGAGAGGTCTGATAACACCAGGATAGAGGAATATCCCCTACCCCGGGCCCGCCAGAGATCATCCACCAACGCGACCAATGCCGTTTCGGTGCTGTATCCAGACCTGAAGCTGGACTGGAGCGGGTCTAAATAGACAGCTTCATCCAGGTACCGAGGGAGCTGCCATGCAACCACACTCTCAACAACCTTCGCTAAAAAGGGAAGGTTGGAGACTGGACGGTAGTTTGCCAAAATAGCCGGGTCCAGGGAGGGCTTCTTGAGGAGGGGCCTCACCACCGCCTCCTTCAAGGCATCCGGTAGGGCACCCTCACTCAAAGAAGCATTTATAATCTCCTGGAGCCAGCCTCGTGTAACCTCCCGGGAGGCCAGCACCAACCAGGAGGGACACGGGTCCAATAAACATGTGGTTGCATTCAGTCTACCCAAGGTCCTGTCCACGTCCTCGGGAGCCACAGGATCGAACTCAGCCCAGATAACACTCTCAAGACCTGCCTCAGTCACCTCGCCCGAACTAACCCAGTCGGCGGCCAAGTCATCCTGAATCTGAGTTATTTTGTCATCCAGATATTGCACAAAATCCTCAGCACGACCCTGCAAGGGATCCTCCCGTGCTCCCGGATGAAGGAGGGAGCGGGTCACCCTAAACAGGGCGGCTGGGCGATTATCTGATGACGCGATAAGGGCGGCAAAATAATTAGATTTTGCCGCTTTTATCGCCACTAAGTAAGTCTTAATGTGAGCTCTTACTAGTGTCAAGTCAGATTCAGAGCGACTGGCCCTCCAACCGCTCTCTAGGCGTCTTCTCCGGCGTTTCATCTCCCTCAGCTCCTTGGTAAACCAAGGAGATAAGTGAGTTCGGCGCCGGGTCAGAGGCCGTGAAGGCACGACGCGGTCCAAGGCCCCACCGGCTGCCCTATTCCAGGCAGCCACCAGATCCTCAGCCGAGAGGATCCTCCTCTTCTTCTTTTTCCTTTCACCCTTCCTAGCGTGAAAAGCTTCTCCGAAAAAGTGAAAAGTTTTTGTGACTCAGTAAAGCCACTCTAGTTGCAACGGAGAAAAAATTCCACTCTAGAAAAAAAAAAAACCAAGAGCAACAACTGAGATGGTTTAGACACTAGATACTTCATTAGACATCACACCATTACATACGGTGTCCAGATGAAGTCCATCAGGTTTTTTTTTTCAAAAACTCTGTAGTGTACTATACTTTCTACTTTGCTTTATGGGACAGTGGATGTAATTGTCATTCAAGCAGTGTTAATAGGTCTCCAGAGGCCTATCAAATCTTTCATTAAGTTTCAATCAAAGTATTTCTGGACTTTTCATATCAGTCTAGTTTGCCCCCATCATCGGTTCGATGTCAGATTGGGCACCATTCCAAGATCATCGACGCAGAACCGTCCAAATTTGGGGAGCTATCTGTCATATTAGCAGCTCATGCTGAAGTCATCTTGCAGCCAACTAACTTAAACACACATAAATGCATGCGAGATTAAAGTCATTCTAAATCACATTGGTATTCCTTCTGGAAGACACCAGACTCTATTATTCTAAAAATTTCATTCAAGCATGGAATTAAGATCCCAAAGAATGGATTGCAATAAACATGCCCTTTGGAAAAAAAAAATCAAATTACTCATATTTCAAGCGTTTTTATTGCAAATTAAAATGCATGGTTTAGACCATATTTCAATTATCATCTCTACATTACTGTTTAAGCAAATGACTGGAGTTAACAAGAGAGCTACTACATTTTGAATACATTGATTTTCTGCTTGGTGTAAACTCTAAATAGCCGATTAGAAGGCTGTGAATCAGAAGGACTTCGTGTACCTAATACACTCAGCACTAAATTATGAGCTGAAAACTCTGTTGCTTCTTGAATGGAATGCAGATATATTATTAGCGGTTGTACCCCACTGGTCATCTCTGTCCAGTTTGAAAAACGGCACCAATTTTGATAGATGGATCAAACTAATTTACAAACCCCATGTATTAAATTCTCCCTTTTAATTTTTTAAAATTGTTTTAAATCTGTCTCATAAATTGGGTGTTTTAAATTTGTTTTTGGGCCAAAACATTTAATAATTTTAATGGGTTTTTAACGTTTGTATTGTCTGTATTTTATCTTGGCTGTTCACCGCCCTGAGTCCTTCAGGAGAAGGGCAGTATATAAATTTGATAGATAAATAAATAAATAAATAAATAAATAAATAAATAAATAAATAAATAAATAAATAAATAAATAAATGTTATAAAAGTTGCTTGAGTTTTCTTCAAGATCAACTGCTTCAAAAAAATAAAGAAGCTAATATTTTAACTTTGCCTCTATTTCTCAATTCAACGAATAACATCGGTGGCCGCCACAAAATAATATCATACCCAAACTTTTTACTATATTAAAAACAAGCAAATCCTCTTTTTGTTTGTTTTCATTCTCCTTCTCTACTATGGGGGAGGAAAATATGAGGTCAATAGAAGAGAGTATTTGGAACAGAGGGGTCCTGGGTGATTTTTGAGCTTGGTTCTTTTTTTGCAGATGTCTCATGACCAAACCAGGTAGCATCATCAGTGCCAAGAGAGGAATGGGATTTGCTTTCTGTTTATATACAAGTGACCTGTCCTGTCAGTGTTACTGTGAATGTTCTTGGTGGTTCCTTCATTAGGCTGTTGTGTATTATTTGATTGTTGGTTTGGTGTTAATACATATAGATTAGATAGATAGATAGATAGATAGATAGATAGATAGATAGATAGATAGATAGATAGATAGATGATAGGCAGACAGACAGACAGGCAGGCAGAAAGACAGAGACAGACAGGCAGATAGATATAGATGATAGATAGACAAACAGATACAGATGATAGATGGATGGATGGATGGATGGATGGATGGATGGATGGATGGATGGATGGATAGATAGATAGATAGATAGATAGATAGATAGATAGATAGATAAAAGTTTCCTCTCTTCCTCCTTTTCCTCCACAAACCTCTTCTCTTCTAGCATGGATGAAGTTACCTAGATGGGTAATGAAATATCTGCTGAAAACAACCAAGCTCAGAGAGCAACAAGGACCCCTCAGTTCAACCTGAGTCACAAATATTCTTGTCTACTAGTGATCACAAATATTCTTGTCTACTAGTGATCTACTAGTAGACAAGAATATTATCAGTACCCATGGCATTATCAGTAGATAATGCCATGGGTATTTCTACCATGCACTGGGCTGGGGGCTGGATTAGATGATCTCCAAGCTTGCTAGATGATAAGGATGATGTCAATGACATCATGATGGTGATAATGATACAAATCAATCTACCACAGGATAGAGGAGGAATGTCTGGCACAAGGTCACTCAGATGCAGAGATGCAAACAGAGAGAGAGAGAGAGAGAGACAGAGAGAGACAAAGAGATGCAGGGAGAGACAGAGAGAGACAGACAGAGACAGACAGACAGAGAGAAAGAGAGACAGAGACACATAGAGAAAGAGAGATGCAGAGAGAGAGAGAGAGAGACAGACAGACAGAGACAGAGACAGAGACAGAGACAGAGACAGAGACAGAGGCAGAGGCAGAGGCAGAGGCAGAGACATGCCAAGTGAGAGAGAGACAGACAGAGACAGAGAGAGAGATGCAGAGACAGAGAGACAGAGACAAAGACAGAGACATGCAGAGAGAGAGAGAGAGAGAGAGAGACAGACAGACAGACAGACAGACAGACAGACACGGAGACCGAGACCGAGACCGAGACCGAGACCGAGACCGAGACACACAGAGAGAATAATCAATACCGATCTGATAATCCCAGCAATGCCATCTAATTCAGGTTTCAGATAATTGCTATGCCATAATATTATTTATTCTAGCTAAATGCATCAAGCACGAAAAATGCTACGTCCATTTTAAAGTTGGATTTTATTTGCTGTATGGTAACTTTTTAACCCTTTAGTACATCTGTGTGCATGTGTGTTTGCATTTAAAAGTTAGTCCTCAGTAACAGATTGACTTATTTAACACCTATTGCAATTACAACAGTGTAAAAAAAACAAAAACAACCCCAGATTTGTGACCATTTCTGTTGCCACTGCATCACCATTTGAGACCTTTCCAACTGGTTTATGACAAACAGAATTAATGAAGAAGGAGGAAGTAAAATTATACAATATGGTCATGTGATGCTTTGCTTGACAATTGCGGTGATATAACTTACAATCACAACTGACCCCCAAATTTCTGTTGTTAAGCAAGACAGTTGTTAGGTGCGTTTTGTCCCATTTTACGATTTTTCTTGCCGCAGGTGTTAAGTTATTGCAGTTGTTAAGTTAGCAAGTGAATCTCGCTTCGCCATTGACTTTGCTTGTCAAAAGATTGCAAAAGAGGATCACAAACGCACACCGATTGCCAAATGCCCGAATTTGGATCATGCGGCCACGAGGATGCTGCAAAGGTCATAAGTGTGAAAAATGGTCATAACGTCAAGCACCGGGGAAATCAGCAGATTCAGGCAAGTCAAATAAATATAAAGTTTTATTGCAAGTTTAAGTTCTCTACAAGAATCTGGCCAACTAATGGTCAAAGGAAATGAGCGGGAGATAAGAAAGGCATTCATGCTGGCCTGGACTTAGATCTCTGAAGGGCTTACAGGGATTTGTGACTTAATGATGTATTTGACCCCTCCATCAAGCTCAATCTGGTCATCTTTTACACATTTTTCAGAGCTATTGTAACTTTGGTCACTGCATAAATGAATTGTAAGACATGGACTATTGATAGGGACTGAATGGGAAGTGATGTCATAAATTTGTTGCAGTCATGGCATATTTGTCTTAACAATCATAATGTTTAGTAATGGAATTGCTGGTCCCAATTTTGGTTGTTGAGGACTAACTACACACAGACACACACACACAGTACGCACAGACATCTCCGTATGTATGTTCTTTATTTCAATTCTACATTAGAAGCATTTCCACTTTGATTATGTTTCAGCAGCTCGATCTTAGTCGATCGGATAGATAAATGTAATAATAGTTTCACTGTAATATTTGACTGCTCTCCAGTACAATATAGATTATCATAAGAAAAAAGTAATCATATTTTTTTCATGCAATACTAAATACCTCATCATTAAAAGATTGACTTTTTTAAATAGACAATCTGTAAACTAGCATATTTTAAGGCATATATTCATGGCTGTACAATGCCTGTGCTTTGTGAAGAAAAAAATAAAACAAGAATATGTGGGAAATAAAGTTAAAGAAGATATTCAAAGTAACCTACATCAAAATCATGTAAAGCTTTTATGTCTGCAAGATTGGAATTGAATTCCCTTTATACGGTAGAATTGACAGAATATTCGCTGAAATACATAAAACAAAGTTATTGGGAACCAGAGTAAAAACCAGATAAATTGTGGGCTGAAACAAGATGTTATTATTTCTACTATTGTATATATTCATACTGAAGTACAGAATATCTCTGATTTAATAAAGAAGCTTTTTCAAAATTTCTATACTCAGCTTCCTAATACAGATTCAAAGGTTACTAAGGAAAGAATAATCATTTAAAAATAATAATAATATAGACTCTCTTCATGTTATATATGAGCAGAGCATTTATTGAATCACCTCAGAAAATCGTACATACTATTAAATCTATAAAAATGGTACAGCTTCTCTTCCTCATGTCACCCTATTGAATAGTATTAGACATATAGTACATTGACTTTTTTCGTATTTATATGGCTAGGAGTTTATATCCAGGCTTTTTTAAATAAAGTTTTTTCCAACTTCTTTAAAGAGATTTAGATAACTCTGGTTTTGGAGACTGCCACAATATTTTGTGATTGTACAAAAGTATTGAGGAAAAGTTGATATCTGAGGTTGAATAGTCTCAGACCTTCAATTTATGTATCAATGTGTGTTTTTACAGGAATGTAATGTAATATAATGTAAGGTAATATGTAATATGATGCAAGGAAATCTAATCTAATCATGTAAGGTTTATTCTTTTATTTATTTTATTCTTTTATTTTATTCCATTTCATTTTATTCTTTTATTTTATTCTATATTTTATTTTATTTTATTATTTTATTTTATTTTATATTTTATTTTATTTTATTTTATTTTATTTTATTTTATTTTATTTTATTTTATTTTATTTTATTTTATTTTATTTTTTTATTTTATTTTATTTTATTATTATTTTATTTATTTTATTTTATTATTGTAGTTTATATTATATTTACTTTACTTTATTTATTTATTTTATTATTTTAGTTTATATTATATTTTACTTTATTATTTTATTTTATATTGTAGTTTATATTTTATTTGATTTTTATTTCATTTGATTTTTATTATTTGTTTTTATATTTTTTACTTTATTTTATTATTTGATTTTATTATTTCATTTCATTCATTTTATTATTTTAGTTTATTTTGTATTTTATTTACTTTACTTTATCATTATTTATTTTAATTTTACTTTAATCAATTTTTTGGAACTGCCCATTCCTTCACAGAGGGATTCTTTGATTTATACGACTTACATGGTTGCCTATCTTGTATGATTATTCTAGAAAGTTCACAACAATAATTCCCCCCCCACCCCCTTCCATTCAATCATGTCCAAATCTTGAAGTCAAGTTCCTGCTGTTTTCCTAGCAAGGTTTTTCAAAGTTTTTATACTGTCTCCTTCCTAGGGCTGAGCCAAAATGGCTGACGGAAAGTCCCTCAGTTGGCCTTGTGCCTAAGGCAGGACTAGAAGTCACAGTCTCCCAGTTCCTAGCCTAGTGTCTTAATTACTACAACAAATTGGTTCTTAACAATCCATAAAACATACTTAAAAACAAAGATACTCTTCTCCCTTGGTACCAACTTTTTCCTTTCAGGGACTTTTCACAGAAAATGGGAGCAATTCTATGATCCAACACCTTACATTTAGTGGAATCCATTTATTTATTTATTTTGGTCTCCTTTTACAAATGATATATTCCCTTTGGTTAAGTCGTTTTCTCCAAGAATGTCAACGTTCTTCTACTAGCGGATAATATTTCTGAATAGTTCTTCACATAAACATAATTCCTACACGAAGCCTTTGAGTATGCCACAGAGAGAGATCTCCATCCCTCCCTCACTCCACAAAATGTTTATTTTCTTTCTCTTGGGGGTGGAATGTTTATATAAGAAATTTCCTCAGCTCCTAGAGAATTATTTACCGCCTGTTTCTGCTAAATATTTACACCCAGCTGAGAATGTGGGTTCTTGCAAATCTCCTCTTAATTTCAAGAAGCTTTTGTGCAAGAAGATGGACTTGGTGGATCAGATTAACAGATTAACAAAGTTGGAGTGGATCTTATACGTCATCTAGTCCAACCCTCCGCTCAAGTAGGAGACCGTTCTCCATTTCTGATAAATGGCAGTTCAATATTTTCTTGAAATTCTCAAGTAATGAAGCTCCCACAACTTCCGAAGGCAACTTCTGTTCCATGGGTTGATTGTTCTCACTGTAAGAAAGTTCCTCCTCATTTCTAGGTTGAATCTCTCCTTGGTCAGTTTCCATCCATTATTCCTTGTCTGGCCTTCAGGTGCTTTGGAGAACAGCTTAATCCCCTCGTCTCTGTGGCAGACCCTCAAATATTGGAAGACTGTTATCATGTCTCCCTTGGTCCTTCTTTTCACTAGACAAGCCATGCCCAGTTCCTGTAACTGTTCATCGTATGTTTTAGCCTCCAGTTCCCTAATCACCTTGGTTGCTCTTCTCTGCACTCTTTCTAGAATCTCAATATCTTTTTTATAGTGTGGTGACCAAAACTGGATGCAGTATTCTAGGTGCGGTCTTATTAAAGCTTTATAGAGTAGTATTAGTACCTCACTTGATCTTGATTGTATCCCTCTGTTAATGCAGTTTAGGATTGCATTGGATTTTTTGGCTACCGCCACACACTGCTAGCTCATATTTAACTGTTTATCTACTAAGACTCCAAGATCCCTCTCACAGTCACTGCTATTAAGCCTAGCTTCATCCATCTATATGTGTACTTTTTGGCTTTTCTTGCCTATGTGTAGGACTTAACTTTTCTCTGCGTTGAATTTCATTTTGTTAGATAGGGCACAGTGTTCAAGTCTGTCAAGATCCATATGGATCGGATCAGGCCCTCAGCTTTTTGAATTTATCTGAGAACCAAGCGAGCTTGAAGAATTTCCCATATTTGAGTCGGACAATCATTTAAGGGCTGTATATCAATTAGAGTCGATTATGATAAAGAGAAGACATTAATTCTGCTGGAATAAATCAGCCAGAGCAGAAGCCATTAAGAGCTATGGAAGTAACTCTTGATATGGGACTATTTTACCAGTGGTTAGATAATGAAAACAGAAGTTGGAAATATGGGGATATAAAAAGAATATAAATGTTATAAAGGAGATTTGTTAAAGTAAATATGTTAAATATTATTGTTCTTATAGTATTAATACTATTGTGATGAATACCACTGTAAACATCTTGATTATGATTGCCTAAAAATAATTGTACCCAGACAACACACTGTTTGATTGAAATTGAATTTTTACATGTTATATAAACAAAACAAATAAAACAATAATGAGGAGGGAAGAGAGCTATGGAAGTAAAGATACATGGCCCATAATTGCATAAAAGAGCCACAGAGTCCACAAGGATTATTCTGGGTTGCTCACTTGCAGATGAGCAATAGATGGCAGCAATAGGATTCCCCTCAAAAAAAAAATAGTCTCACCAGACTCTGCCACCTAGTGACCTTCTGCAGTATTGCAGCCCAAATCTCATAGCCCTGAAATGAAGCCAAATTTTGATTTGAGTGTTAGCAACATTTTCTAATTGTAAAATGGGTGGAACATTGGAGTCCAATTCTTGATTAAGAGATTAGTTGGAAGGGACCTTGTAGATCATCTTGTCAAACCCCCCACCCCCCACCCAAGCAGGAGACCCTACACCATTTCTGACAGATGGCAGTCCAGTCTCTTCTTGATGTTCTGGACTTCCCTTTATTAGATGTTCTGTTAAGGACTCTTCTGTGAAAAGCATCATAAGATGCCACCAAACTCTTGGCTGGTTCTCCTACAGTGGAAAACTCTTAGGTGGGTAGGAGCTGGAGCAAGGATGGGAGCTCACCCTGCCATGTGGAGCTTAGGTCTCAAACCCAGGCTCTCAGCTTTCCACCTGACAAACTCAGATTTTTAACTGCTGAGCCATCATACCCCCCCCCCCATGATAGATAGATGCCACAGATGCTGATCCTCTCCCATCCTTCAACCTCCCCATTTATAACAAGACATGGAGGATGAAGGCTGACTATCTCAACTTTCTTCTAGAAGATCAGGAGCTGGAGATCTCAGATGGCATGGCCAAATTTGATATACTGGCTAAGAAAGGACACAGACAACTATTTCAAGTCAGATATACCTGTTATGATTTCCTTGTAATAAGCTAAACTTTTCTATCAATCACTGAGTGTTTGTTCTTCTACAAATTGCTGTTGAACTGTGATGTTTCTAGCAACAAATGAAGAAATGTCAGGATTCATGGAGTAATTGAACATTGTTATTTTTGTACGTTGATGAAAGGCTCTACGTATTTCAGTTCTTACATCTTGCCTTTCCTCCTGGGGCTCAAGTGACACTCCTGTTTTTCCCACCACAACCCTACCTTAGCAAGGCAGGTTGTTCTCGGATTCATCCAGGGTCTTCTCCAGCCAAGGACAGATGTAAATCTGGCTTTCCTTAGTTCTGTGTATAGGGTGCCATGGCTCGGTTGTTAAACTTGCTGAGTTTAACCTGACTGCCTGGGTTTGAGATCTGAGCTCTGCACAATGGAATAAGCTCTCATTCCTTGCTCTAGCTCCTGACCACCTAGCAGTTCAAAAGCATGAAAATGCAAGTAGATAAATAGGTACCACTTTGGTGGGAAGGCAAAAGGATTCTGTGTGCCTCAGTGTCTAGTCACATTGGTGACATGACCATGGAAGCATCTTCGGACAATGCTGGCTCCCTCAGCTAAGAAGTGGAAATGAGCACCAGCCCCTAGAATCAGACTCAACTGGACAATGACAAGCTTTATCTTTAGTTATGTTGATCTACAGAGATTCTCAGTCATCCAGGTCATGGTTGTCCCAAAGATGCTTTTTCAGGAGGCAACTGGACTTTCTTGTTGTTGTTTTTCTTTGAAGATGTTTCACTTCTCATCCAAGAAGCTTCTTCAACTCTGAATGGATGGTGGGGAAAGGTAAGGATTTATACTCCTTGGAGACAGCTGGTCATTTGCATCTTTTTCTAGAGTCGTTGAGGCACTTGGAGATTTAACTGTAATCCTCAGGGTCACGTGAGTAGTGCAAATGGTTCCTGTAATCTGCAATTTTTTCCTCAAAATCTGTTCATATTCTTTTTTTTTTTTTTTCATTTGATTTATATGCCGCCCTTCTCCGGAGACTCAGGGCGGCTTACAATGCATTAAGCAATAGCCTTCATACTTTTGTATGTTTATACAAAGTCAGCTTATTGCCCCCACAAACTGGGTCCTCAATTTACCTACCTTAGAAAGGATGGAAGGCTGAGTCAACCTTGAGCCTGGCGAGATTCGAACTGGTGTAATTGCAGACAGCTGGATGTTAATTACGGTGCTTAGTCTGCAGAGCTAAACCAGGCTCTCACACCATTCAAAGAATGTTCACCCCAAAGTGCATGGCTAAAAGTCTGTGGAGATTTTCAATCATCCAGGTCATGGATGTCTCAAAGCAGAAGTGGGTTTCAGCAGGTTTTGACCAGTTCTGGCGAACAGGTAGCGGAAATTTTGAGTAGTTTGGAGAACTGGTAAATGCCAGCTCTGACTGACCCCACCCCCATCTATTCTCTGCTTCCAGAGTCCCAGCTGATTGGGAGGAAATGGGGATTTTACAGTATCCTTCCCTTGCCATGCCCACCAAGCCACACCCACAGAACTGGTAGTAAACAATTTTGAAACCCACCACTGTCCCAAAGGTGCTTTTTCAGGAGGCAACTGGACTTCCTTGTTTTTTTTTTTCTTTGAAGACATTTCACTTCTCATCCAAGAAGCTTCTTCAGCTCTGGCAGGATGGTGGGGAATGGAAGGATTAGGTTTAAGACAGTGGGGGAATTCAGCCAGTTCGCACCACTTCGGGAGAACCGGTTGTTAACTTTCTGAGCAGTTTGGCAAATTGGTTGTTGGAAGAAATCATTAGGGCAGAGAACCGGTTGTTAAATTACTTGAATCCCACCAGTGGTTTAAGGATTTAGCTCGAAGGAATATAAATCCTTCCATTCTCCACCATCCAGTCAGAGCTGAAGAAGATTCTTGGATGAAAAGCAAAATGGCTTCAAAGAAAAATAAACAAGTCCGGAATCCAGTTGCCTCCTAAAAAAGCACCTTTGGGACCTCAGCTCTGTATTATTATTTATTTTATTTTTATTTTATTATATTTATATACCACCCTTCTCCCAAAGGACTCAGGGCGGTGAACAGCCATAATAAAACAATATATAAGACAGAAATTTAAAAGACATATTAAAATAATTAAATCACGGGCCAAATTTAAAATTCCCATCTAAAACCAATTTTTTAAAAATCCCTTTAAAACCAAATTAAAATCATTTATCCCATCAGAGCAGCTTGCTGAAATAAGGTGCTGAGGTCGGGGATCCTTCGTATGTCCGGGGGCAATTCATTCCATAGGGCAGGAGCCCCCACAGAGAAGGGTCTCCCCTGGGGGTCGCCAGTCTACATTATTTGGCTGATGGCACCCTGAGGAGGCCCTCTCTGCAGGAGCGTATCGGTTGGTGGGAGGCAATAGGTGGCAGAATACGGTCTTGTAGATAACCAGGTCTTAAGCCATGGAGCACTTTAAAGGTGGTAACCAACACCTTGAAGCACACCTGGAAGACCACCGGGAGCCAGTGTAGCTTGCGCAAGAGGGGTGTTACATAGAAGTGATGAGTCACCCCATTATTACTTGCGCTGCCACATTCTGGACTAGTTGGAGCTTCCGGGTGCTCCTCAAGGGGAGCCCCATGTAGAGAGCATTACAATAGTCCAGACGAGAGGTGACGAGGGCATGAGTGACTGTGTGCAGGGCGTCCCGATCCAGAAAGGGACGCAACTGGGAAATCAGGCGGACTTGATAAAAAGCCCCCTTGGCCACGGCCACCATATGATCATCCAAGGACAGCCGTGAGTCCAGGAGGACGCCCAAGTTGCGAGCCCTCTCTGAGGGGGGATAAGATCTCATCCCCAATAACCAGCGATGGTGTAAGCTGGCTATATCGGGACATCAAAAACCACAGCCACTCAGTCTTGGAGGGGTTGAGTCTGAGCCTGTTCCTCCCCATCCAGATCTGTAGTTTTCTGTATATTTCTTTCCAATCTGTTCATCAATCAACGTTTGAGGGGGGATGCTTCTCAGAGACAAAAAAGAAAAAAGAAAGAAATATTGATCCTTGATCTGGATAAAGCCCGAATCAAGGGTGTGCAAACCACCAGTTCACATAACATACTTTGCACAAATATCTACCCTCGATTTAAAGCTTTGGCTCTTGGTGCACAGTCTGCCCTTATCCAAAGAGAGGCAAAATTTCAGCACTCTACAATTTAGATTCTTCAGATACTTTAGACACCTAGCAAGCACTCGCTTGTATTGAGGTCCATTATTGCACCTTGCTCCCCATAATGGGTAATGCGGTTTTCCAGCTGAAGGAGATACTTCAGAGGAAATTGAAATGCCAACATTTTGTGAGTATTTGCCATTGTGGATAATATGTAAACACCATACTTAGACTCTAAGTGGTTTTCATCATTCTTTTTTTTTTTTTGGCTTCAACAAGGGCAGGCTGAATCTAGGGGGGTGGGTGAGAGATGTTATTTTGTGTGATATAAAGTCCCATTATCTACTTCAGCGTCCCGGTTTAATTTGGGTTAGTTACGTTCCATTACATGGTACTTTTTCTAAATGCAGGAATGGTGCAAAGATAGAACGAGGAATAAAGTTTATGGGATTGCTGCCGGAGAGTCTTACTTAAGCTTTATCTATTCTAACATATAGTTAGATGCTAAACTGAGATACTGTTTTCCATCTTTATTAGAAAAGTGTCTCTTCTCCCAGTCCTTACTCAGCAGAATTTCACTTGGTTTCTAAAATTTAATAGAGTAACAGAATAACAGAGTTGGACCTTGGAGGTCTTCTAGTCCAACCCCCTGCTTAGGCAAGATACCCTACACCACTTCAGACAAATCGTTGTCCAATCTCTTCTTAAAAACTTCCAGTGTTGGGGCATTCACAACTTCTGGAGGCAAGATGTTCCATTGATTAATTGTTCTAACTGTCAGGAAATTTCTCCTTTCAGTTCTAAGTTGCTTCTCTCCTTGATTAGTTTCCACCCATGACTTCTTGTCCTGCCCTCAGGTGCTTTGGAGAAGTGCTTGACTCCTGCTCAAGCAGGAGACTCTATACAGAAGTGGGTTTCACATAATTTTGCACCCATGCGCGTGTCTTAGGAAAGGTGGCTAAATAGGATGGTATAGTACCCTCCACCTGCAGGGGTGACCTAGGCCCAAGTAGTTATTACCTGACACAATCAGTACTAAACAAACTTATTTATTAGAATATAATTACATAATTAATAACAGTAATTAGTCCAAATTATTTCAAAAGAAATTCTTCATAAACAGTCCTTTGGCCTTATCACCAACCTTTGTCTTCTTTGGCACCCAGAAGCAAGAGATGCTGACCAGAAACAAATATAGCAATATTGCTTTCCTACAAAGATCCCCAAGAGTCGTTGTTGCTCTTTTAAGCCTTCTGGGAGGGACCAGTCATCTCCTGGCCTTACCTCCGAGTTGTCCTTTTTGCTTTAGCTGCTCTTGCCCTCTGGCAGCTCTTCACATGCATTCATTAGGAACACGCTCCTCCTGTTCCTCTGCCTCTCTGCTGTCTGCCTCTGGAAGCTCCGGAGATGGCCCTGGCCTCATCTCTGCCTCTGATGCAGAGCCTTTGTCTGGGCCTTCCCCAGACTCCAGGACTGGCCCATTTTCCTTCCCAGCCTCATCACTGTCCAATTCCATTGCCAGCTTCCCAGGCTGCTGGCAGACCATAACAGTCACCACTACCGATTCGGCCGAACCAGCTGAATACCATCTCTGACTCTATACAATTTCAGTCAAAGGCTAACCCTCCAGTGATGGGACACCCACAACTTCCGAAAGGCATGCCATTCCACCAGTGAATTGTTCTCACTGTTAAGGAGTTTCTCCTTAGTTCTAAGTTGCTTCTCTTCTTGGTTGGTTTCCAACCATTCCTATTGTTCAATGGTTCAAGTGAGGCTGAACGGGGTAGAACAGAAGTATCACTTTTTGTGATCTCAACATTATACCTCTTTTGATTGCAGTCTCAAAATTGCAGTTGATTCTTTGGCCAGCTGAATCACACCATTTTTGATGTTCTAGATGCCATACCTCTGCTAGCAGGATAACTCTGTAAGAAACCAATCAGAATGGGACCAAATCTGGAATGAGGAAAGAAGCTGACAAAAGAAGGAAAAGCTTGAAAGTGGGCTCACCAGTGTCTCCCAGGGTGGGGTGGGGTGGATTTAGAAATAATGCCCTAAATGCATGCTGTTGACAGAAGCAATTCAATGTCTATACCCTTCTTCTACAGGCAATAGAGTTATAACAAAAGCTATTGCTGAACAGAAAAGAATAGAATACCAGAGCTTTAAGGGACCTTGGAGATCTTCTAGCCTAACCTCAAGCAGAAGACCTTATACCATTCCAGACAAATGGCTGTCCAATCTCTTCTTAAAAACCTCCAGTGATGGAGCATCCACAATGTCTGGAGGTAAACCATTCCACTGATTACATTTTCTCGCTGTCAGGAGATTTTTTTCCTTAGTTCTAGGTTGGATCCCTCCTTGATTAGTTTCCATCAATTGCTTGTCCTGTCTTCTGGTGCTTTGGAAAGGGGAGGAGGAGGAGGAGGAATAGGAAGGGGAGGGGAAAGAAGAAGAAGGAGGAGGAGGAGGAGGAGGGGGGAAGGGGAAGGGCGAAGAAGGAGGAGGAGGAAGAGGGGAGGAGGAGGAAGAGGAAGAGGAAGAGGAAGAGGAAGAGGAAGAGGAAGGGGAAGGGGAAGGGGAAGGGGAAAGGAGGAGGAGGAGGAGGAAGAGGAAGAAGAAGGGGAAGGGGGAAGAAGGAGGAGGGGGGAGGAGGAGGAGGAGGAAGAGGAAGAAGAAGGGGAAGGGGGAAGAAGGAGGAGGAGGAGGAGGAGGAGGAGGAAGAGGAGGAAGGGGAAGAAGAAGGGGAAGGGGAAGGGGGAAGGAGGAGGAGGAGGAGGGGGAAGGGGGAAGAAGGAGGAGGAGGAAGAGGGGAGGAGAAGGAGGAAGAGGAAGAGGAAGGGGAAGGGGAAGGGGAAAGGGGGAGGAGGAGGAAGAGGAAGAGGAAGAGGAAGGGGAAGGGGAAAGGGGGAGGAGGAGGAAGAGGAAGAAGAAGAGGAAGGGGAAAGAAGGAGGAGGAGGGGGAGGAGGAGGAGGAGGAAGAGGGAGAAGAAGGGGAAGGGGGAAGGAGGAGGAGGGGGAGGAGGGAAGGGGAAGAGGGGGGAAGGACTTGATCAATAATTTATTGCAATATAAGGACATCTCAGCTTAGTCACAACAAATCAAACCAACCTTAAGGAAGAATGTATTTTAAAAGAGAAAGAGTAGAAGCATCAGTAATCACTCTCCAAATAAAAGAAAATTGTCGTATTCTTTTATTTTATTCAAAAGAGAGAACTCCGATTCATAATTTTACAAGCAAAAGTACAACAGGGAATGACATATGCTGTGCAGGGAAAAAACAAAACAAAAACAGACCGTGTCATTTTCAAAATAGTATTTTAAATGAAATATGAAACCCACATAAATGAGATAACCGGCGTGGGTTTGTTCTCTTTCCTTCTGTGCCCCACCAAATTTTCTGAAGTCTTCTCAACAAAAACTGTCTTGTTCTTTCTTCTTGTCTATAATGTCAAAGGTAACGAAAGAACAATAGCATATATTAAACCAAGTGCTCTTTTTGTTTTGTTTTGTTTTTAAAAAAGAAACTCTTTCTGAAGATTTAAAGGAATCTTCTTTCGAAGCAAATAAAATAAAATAAAATAAATCCCAATGGTCATATTTGCTGTCTTTGTTTGGCTTCTTTGGGAGGTCTAAACAGTCAATGATGCTGTTTTGTAGAACTGCAAATCCAAGGAAAACTGATTAATTCTTGGGTTTAGTTGGGTTTGGTTGAGAGGGAGGAAAGGTAGTCCTCATTGTGGGGTCTGGGGGGAACTGGGTGGTGGTTGCGTTAGATCTCCTGATGCTGGTTTCGGGGTAGTGGTTAAAGAACCAGCCTAGAAATCAGGAGATGAATTCTAGGCCCGTTTTAGGCATGAAAAATGGCCGGGTAACTTTAGGCCAATCACCAGGAGATGGTGAGTTCTAGTTCTGCCTTGGATGTGAAAGCCACTGGATGACTTTGGGCCAATCACCAGGAGTTGGTGAGTTCTAGTTCTGCCTTGAACGTAAAAGCCACTGGATGACTTTGAGTCAATCACCAGGTGATGACGAGTTCTAGTTCTGCCTTAGACATGAAAACCAGTGGATGACTTTGGGCAAATCACCAGGAGATGGTGAGTTCTAGTTCTGCCTTGAACGTAAAAGCCACTGGATGACTTTGAGTCAATCACCAGGTGATGACGAGTTCTAGTTCTGCCTTAGACATGAAAACCAGTGGATGACTGTGGGCCAATCACCAGGAGATGGTAAGTTCTAGTTCTGCCTTAGATGTGAAAGCCAGTTAGGTGAGTTTGGGCCAATCACCAGGAGATGGTGAGTTCTAGTTCTGCTTTAGATATGAAAACTGGGTGTGGGACTTAGGGCCAGTCACTCTCTCACAACCCAACCCCCACCTCATAAGTTGTTGTTGTGGAAAAAAAGAGGAGGAGGAAGGCATATTATGTTCATTTGCTGCCTTGAGTTGCTTAGTAGTAGGAGTGGGGTAAAAATCTAATCAATGAAAGAGTAAATGCACAATTCAGCACTCACATCATGACATAATCATGCATGAATCCCATTTGGTCATCCATGTGGTTTTGCTGAAAGCATTGTTGGCCCTCACATCGTCTTCTCTCGGGATCGGGTTCAAAAATTCAATTTAGACCTCCTGCCTGCTTCCCCTTGCAAATATCCATTCTTTCTCCTACCACCACCATGACCATTTCCATGGCAGCTGTCAGCAAGCTTGAAAGAAAGCAAAAATGTAGGCTGACAATATACCAATAAACAGATAGCGAAAGCGCTGATGATGTTACCTTTAATGAAATGTCTGCGAGCGAACAATCAAACCTAAGAGCACCAAGGACCTCGTAGTTCAACCCTGTTCTCTTCTATTGAAAGTAAGATCTCTCTTTGTCTCTCTTTTCCCTTCTGTCTCTCACTCTATTCTTCCTTCCTTCCTTCCTTCCTTCCTTCCTTCCTTCCTTCCTTCCTTCCTTCCTTCCTTTCTTTCTTTCTTTCTTTCTTTCTTTCTTTCTTTCTTTCTTTCTTTCTTTCTTTCATTATTTCTTCTCTGTGTTTTGTTTTTTTCTCTCTCTTCTCCACCCTTCTTTCATTCTCATTCTCTCCTCTCTTGGACATAGGAAGGTCATTTCACAAGTTTATTGAGGCTCTTCTGATGAATAAAACTCATACAGAGTCCTTTACACCTTCCTTAGGTTTCTGTATCCGTTTCTCTGCTACAGTTAGTCAAAGACAGAAGACTTCCAGACAATGCCCATTAGAGCCACCTTCTTCTGTCACGGCTCCCAGAACAAAGGAGACAAACACCACCCAAGACACAGGACTGAATTTTATGTCTTCTTGTACATAATGACCTCCTTCCAGAATCCTGTGAATTTTTTGCAAAGGCAGCAGGAAAAAAATGTGCAGAACGACAAAATAACAACTCCTTCAAATATTCAGAGGAACATCTCAACAGAGGAGATGTCACTAGGAATGATTTACCAGCTGAGTTGTGACAACACAGAAGTAGAAACTGTATCGGGTAACGAAGAGATGGGACCAAAAATAGGCATGTCTGGACTTGGATAACAACCATCACAACCATGTCAGAAATCAGATGAGCTGGGCCGGAGGATCTCCCACTGCATAATTTGAGATCGTTGCTTCAAATTCTATGGGAAGTCATTGGAAAATAAAGTGGGGGTTGATTTAGGAGGACAACTAAGTCTAACAAATTGGGTGAACAGGGTGAAAAAAGAACAACTGTACTTCTCATGTTGCCGAAATAGAATAGAATAGATAGATAGATAGATAGATAGATAGATAGATAGATAGATAGATAGATAGATGATAGATAGATAGATAGATAGATAGATAGATAGATAGATAGATAGATAGATAGTATACATATACATATATCTATACGTATCCATGAACACACACACACACACACACATAAAAACCACACATAGATAGAGATAGAGATATTGTGTTTCCCCGAAAATAAGACTCTGTCTTATATATTTTTTTTGAACACTAAAATAAGCGCTTGGCCTTATTTTCAGGGAGGTCTTATTATTTTGGGGTGCATGGAGCAAGACGGAGCTCCTCTTGCCGCCTTACGTGATTTCCAGCTCTGTCTCCCTAACCCTAAACAGAGGAAATGGTCGGACCGGCAATGCATGCATTTAAATATTTTTGGGGATGGCTTATTTTTAGGGATGATTTATTTTGGGGGAGGATTTATTATCTGGGGAGGTCTTATTTTCGGGAAAATACAGTGTGTATTTATATATCTATATATTTATCTGCCGAAGCACCTGGTCTACCCCAATATAGGAGAGAGCATACCATTTTGGTGTATTCAGGTCTTTTCCCATGTAAGATTGAGAGTATCTTGGTGACGTTTCGACGAGGTCTCACTCCTCATCTTCAGGCTGGTGTCTTTGGCTTTTAGGCTTTCCTCGCACAAGCACGAAGCCGAAAACCCCAGCCTGAAGATGACGCGTGAGACCTCATCGAAACATCGCCAAGATACTCTTAATTTTACACGGGAAGACTCGAATACACCAAAACATGTATGCATGCATGTGTGTGTGTGTGTGTGTGTGTGTGTGTGTGTTTTCTGAGGATTTCGCGGGTGTTTGTATGTAGGTCTTTGGTTATTCGGGTCTTCTCCCATGTAAAATTGGAAGTATCTTGGTGACATTTCGTGCTCCTGGAAGCACGAAGCCAAGAACACCAGCCTGAAGATGACGAATGAGACTTCATCGAAACGTCACCAAGATACTTCCAATTTTACGCGGGAGAAGACCCGAATAACCAAAGACCTACATACAAACACCCGCAAAAACCTCAGAATATATATTGTATATTGTATATATATATCTGACAATGAAATATATATATTATGTGTTTTTCTGTTGAGACACCTGGTCTACCCCAGCATGTGGGAGGCAGCATATCTAACCTTTCAGCTCCAATCCAGGAGCCCTCAAGCAGTCGCATTCATGACAAACCATTTTATACCAAATTTATATTTCGCTGATCAAGAAATAAAGGGGGACTAGTCTATATATATGTTTGTGTATATATATATATGTTTGTGTGTGTATATGTGTGTGTGTGTTTGTGTGTGTAAACAGAGACATATTTTTTTCCAAGACTAAGGAGGAGTCATCGTTTCCATCTGCTGTGGTTTTCAGTTCAATAAATAATATGTTAACTTTTCATTTTCTCCTTCGTAGCCACCCCAGGGAGCTTCTGTCCATCCTGGCCTTTCTTGTTGCCCTTAGCTTGACATTGACTTGTGACTCTTGGCCACAGCCACCTTCTCCAAGGTAAGAATCATTTTCCACTTGATTTCATCTGGATGGACATTTCAAGCTGTGATTCCGAAGCGTGCTCTAAATGCCGCACAACATGCTTTTAGGAAAGAAAACAAGAAGATGTTCAGGAAGAGGAAGAAGTGTAAAATGCAAAGGGAAGTGAAGCAACAACGTGTTTTAAACAGGTTTACAAACCTTAGTGTGCTTTAAAATGTTGATACAGACAGAGATAGAATGAGAGAATGAAATTCAATAATGGAGAAAGAAAAAAGAAAGAGAGAGAGAGAGAGGGAGAGAGATAAAAGATGGAAGGGAGGGAAGGAGAAAGATAGAGAGAAAGGAAGGAAGGAAGGAAAGAAAGAGAGACAGACAGACAGAAAAAGAGAGAGAAAAGAAGGGAGGGAGGGAGGGAGAGAAGGGAGAAAGAAAGAAAGAAAGAAAGAAGAAAGAAAGAAAGAAAGAAAGGAGGGAGGGAGGGAGAGAGGGAGGGAGGGAGGGAGGGAATGGAGGAAGGGAAGGGAACAGAAGGGGAGGGGTGGGAGAGAAAGAGAGAGAGAAAGAAAGAAAGAAAGAGAGAGAGAAAGGAAGGAAGGAAGGAAGGAAGGAAGGAAGGAAGGAAGGAAGGAAGGAAAGAAGGGAGGGAGGGAGGGAGGGAGGGAGGGAATGGAGGAAGGGAAGGGAACAGAAGGGGAGGGGTGGGAGAGAGAAAGAGAGAGAGAGAAAGAAAGAAAGAGAGAGAGAAAGGAAGGAAGGAAGGAAGGAAGGAAGGAAGGAAGGAAGGAAGGAAGGAAAGAAAGAAAGAAAGAAAGAAGGAAAGAAAGAAGGGAGGGAGGGAGGGAGGGAGGAAGGGAAGGGAACAGAAGGGGAGGGGTAGGAGAGAAAGAGAGAGAGAGAAAGAAAGAAAGAGAGAGAGAAAGGAAGGAAGGAAGGAAGGAAGGAAGGAAGGAAGGAAGGAAAGAAAGGAGGGAGGGAGGGAAGGAGGGAGGGAGGGAATGGAGGAAGGGAAGGGAACAGAAGGGGAGGGGTGGGAGAGAGAAAGAGAGAGAAAGAAAGAAAGAAAGAGAGAGAGAAAGGAAGGAAGGAAGGAAGGAAGGAAGGAAGGAAGGAAGGAAAGAAAGAAAGAAAGAAAGAAAGAAAGAAAGAAAGAAAGAAAGAAAGAAAGAAAGAAAGAAAGAAAGAAAGAAAGAAAGAAAGCAAGCAAGCCAGGGGAGTGCCTTAAAGTTTTTCATGAAATTTTACAGGGAAATATCAACCAATCATTCCAATGAGCAAAGCATTTTCTTCCCCAAAAAGGATATATATGAAACACCAATGAATCTGAAGCAAGTTATTTGACCCGGTTGCTACTAGTTCTAACTGGAGAAAACTTTTTATATTTCGCCAACAGCCAATCCCTTAGATTTTATTTGCTTTCACGCAGGCACGTCCGTGGAAGGCGAGGCCAAAGAATCCCCAGCGCAACACAATTTCTTCTTTGAAATTCCTTTTGACCCATCGTTCGCTGAGATTCACCTCTCTCCGTACCTCCAGAACACAGATATTAATGTGGAAATTGTTTAGAGCTGTCACACAGCTGGCAATACGAGATAGCGCCAGAAATTAACTTCGTCTGAATTGTTCCATGAATTTACTGCATTCGTACCGCCAAAACCTAACAGAAGCACTGGCATACATTTTCTCTGCAACCTCATTTTTTTTGGGGGGGGAGGGAATTTCTCAGTGCAGATTCAGAACTCAGAAAATATGCAGGAAAAGGGCATTTTTAAGAGACAGCATACCTGCAGATGAAAACAAGATGGAAACAGCCTTTCCCTGCCATACACAGGTGTGCTTACTAATGTGCATACATTAGGAACATGGAAATAATAATGAACATGTGTAGGAAGTTAGCACCCATCCCTTTCCTAGAAGAATGAAATATTTCAGGAAGTGTTAAAAAGGCAGAATATTATGTTTCCCTGGTTGAGAAATGGAGAACCATGTTTTAAAGACAAAGCGGCTCCCACTTTCCTGCCTCCCCCCCCACCCCCTTTGTTAATGGGCCAGAGGCAGAAACTCAATCTTTGACAATAGGACCCATCTGCAACAGAGTAGCAACAGAAACTAACACAATGGGACCATCTAGGACAGAAACTCACCACATGGCACCTGGGAAGATTACATCAGCCAGCAAGACTAGCTAAGACCCCCATCCCCCGGGAGTCTGACAACCAATCAGAATACTCTTTCGGGGCCCCAGGAAGTTCAAAGCCAGAGAAAGCATAAACCCCGGGGAGACGCTGTATCTCGCCCTTTTCTGTTCAGGAACTCAAACCATATGATCCCGTCTACCATTAAACCATCTTTCCAAGCAGTCTCCATGTTTCCAGTGTCTTTTTCCTCACTTGAAGCTGAACCCAGAGGATATTTCTTCTAACACATGTTAGGGAAAGGATGCCCCAAAAAAAAAAAAAAATGGATTTCCCCCCCTGGCCAATAATGGGCTGATTTGATGGTGGAGAAATTAGAAGTGCAGGATAAACCAAACAGTAAAAAAGAAAGAGACACAAAGACAGATTTACATGGATAGCCACACTTGCTGGCTTGAAATGATAGTTGTCCTTGACTTATGATCACAATTGAACCCAACATTTCTGTGGCTAAGTGTTGTGGCCCGTCAGCGGCCTATGCAGATTGTTACTGATTCCGACAGTGAGGGGGCTGGTGTAGTGCTGCGCCAGCATCCTGTGCAACTGGCGCTTGAGTCGGACAGTGAGGAGGCTGGAGAAGATGTGGTGCCAGAGGCAGGGATTCAGCCAGGGCCTTCAGAACCTCCAGAAGCTCCTTTCAGTGAAGAGGATGAAGAGGAGGAGCGTCTTCTCAATGCTCGGGCGCGCAGAGCTGCCAAAAGGCAGAAGTGGCTCCTCAGGAGGAGGTCTCTTCGAGAGTAAGGCTTGGGGCTAATTGGCCACTCCCTTAGCCTATTTAAGAAGGAACACCACTTGCAACAAGCTGTAAAGAACAACTTTAGTTCGCTCTCCTTCGTGTCTGCAAAATTGCTTCTGGGCTTTCTGCCAATTCTAGTAAGACTCTGATTACCTTATCTTAGAATTCTGGTAGGCTGTTAATACAGTTTATTAACAGCCTTTGGTTATTATTTGAGTAAAATAAGCTTTGTATGGAGTTTGTGTGTGTTACATTCTTTGGGGTCCATAGCTGGGGCAGAACACTAAGCGGGACACTTGTTTAGTGAATTTTGCCCCATCTTACGACCTTTCCTGCCACAGTTGTTAAGTGAATCACTGCACTTGTTAAGTTAGCAACATGGTCGTTAAGTGAATCCGGCTTCCCCCATTGACTTTGCTTGTCGGAAGGTTGCAAAAGGGGGATCACGTGACCCCGGGACACTACAACTGTCATAAATATGAGTCAGCTGCCACGTGTCACGTGACCATGGCGATGCTGCAACGGTCGTAAGTATGAAAAATAGTCATATCACCTTTTTCAGTGCCATTATATCGGTCACTAAAGGGATTGCTCTAAATCAAGGACTACCTGTACTGTTTTAATTTTTTAAAGTTTTTGGAAGATGGGTGACAGGGAGGGAGGTAGAGGAAGAAGAGAAGGGGAAAAGGGAAAGAAAAGATGGGAGAAGGTAGAAAGGAGGGAGGAGGAGGAAGAGGAAGAGGAGAAGGGGAAAGGAGAAGGAGAAGATGGGAGGCAGGGAGGGAGGGAGGAGGAGGAAGAGGAGAAGGGGAAAGGAGAAAGAGAAGATGGGAAGAAGAGGAGAAGGTGAAGGGAAAAGGAGAAGATGGGAGGCAGGAAGGGAGGGAGGTAGAGGAAGAGGTGAAGGAGAAGGAGAAGGAGAAGATGGAAGGCAGGGTGGGAGGAGGAGGAAGAGGAGAAGGGGAAAGGAGAAGGAGAAGATGGGAGGCAGAGAGGGAGGAGGAGAAAGAGGAGAAGGTGAGAGGAGAAGGAGAAGATGGGAGGCAGGGAGGGAGGAGGAGGAAGAGGAGAAGGGGAAAGGAGAAAGAGAAGATAGGAGGAAGAGGTGAAGCTGAAGGGAGAAGGAGAAGATGGGAGGCAGGGTGGGAGGAGGAGGAAGAGGAGAAGGTGAGAGGAGAAGGAGAAGATGGGAGGCAGGGAGGGAGGGAGGAGGAGGAAGAGGAGAAGGTGAGAGGAGAAGGAGAAGATGGGAGGCAGGGAGGGAGGGAGGAGGAGGAAGAGGAGGAGGGGAAAGGAGAAGGAGAAGATGGGAGGCAGAGAAGGAGGAGGAGGAAGAGGAGAAGGTGAAAGGAGAAGGAGAAGATGGGAGGGAGGGATGGAGCAGGAGAAAGAGGAGAAGGGAAAAGGAGAAAGAGAAGATGGGAAAAGGGAGAAGGGTGGGAGCAGGAGGAAGAGGAGAAGAGAAAAGGAGAAAGAGAAGATGGGAAAAGAGAGAAGGAGGGAGCAGGAGGAAGAGAAGAAGGGCAAAGAGAAGGAGAGAAAAAGAATGGGAGGCAAGGAGGGGGAAGAAGGAAGAGGGGAAGGGGAAAGAAGGAGAAGGATTATCTTAATTTTTTTAATGTGCTTTGCATGCATGATGCATTTAACAAACAGACAGCACTTTAATTACACCATTGTGGCCGCCATCTTGACCTTTTTGCCCAAGCTTGCAGACATCCCTGAGAGAAACCAGATCAAAGAAGGCCTTGAAATAATCAGCTGAATGGAGTTACTTGTCGTGCCTCATTCGGACACCACAAACCATTAAGTCCAATTCTCCCCCCCCCCTTTTTTTTTCCCCCTAACCCGGTTTAAAAGCGCAAGATTTAATGTGTTTCTCGGCCATTAATTAAAGCAGAACTGCTTTATTCTGATTTCTGGGTGAGTCTAAAAGAAGAGCGCAGCTGTTTTAGCAGCAAGGTTGATTTTAATGAACTGAGTCTTTACAGAAGTCGACAGTTTCTTCAGACTCACGGAGAGGTCTATTTAAAAAAAAGAGAGCAGATGTTGAACTGTTTTTTTTGAAGCGGAGGCAATCCTACTTGAGATACTAGTGACAACGTTCACCAAACACTGATTTTATTTTGGGATCGTTTGGAAATTTAACCCTTCCTCCTGACACGAGACACTTTGGCCTAACATCTCCTTGAGTACAGGTTCTCCACAGGGCTGTGTCTTGAGTCCTCTACTGTTCACCTTCATGACCCATGACTGCTGTGCCAAATCATCTAGAATTCTTTTTTTAAACATAAATAGGGGAGAATATAAAAAGTAAAATATGTATGCAACAAATACAGTATATACAGTATATACGAGCTGCACTGGCTCCCGGTGGTCTTCCGGGTGCGATTCAAGTGCTCCATGCCTTAGGACCTGGATATTTACGGGATCGCCTTCTGCCACTGATAGCCTCCCACTGGCCGGTACGCTCCCACAGAGAGGGCCTCCTCAGGATGCCGTCGGTCAAATTATGTCGACTGGCGACCCCCAGGGGGAGAGTCTTCTCTGAGGGGGCTTCTGCCCTATGGAATGAATTGCCCCCGGAGATACGTACGATCCCCGACCTTCGTACCTTCCGCCGTGCCCTTAAGACTTTATTATTTCAACAAGCTGGTCTGATGGAATAATGAATTTTAATGGGGTGTTTTTTAGTCTTGGGTTTTTTTAAAAAAGTAAGGCCATACCATTGAATATGTTTTAAATAGTTTTAATTTTTGTGTTATATGTGTTTTACTATGGCTGTACACCACCCTGAGACCTTCGGGAGAAGGGCGGTATAAAAATTTAACAAAATAAATAAAAAAATAAATATATGTATATGTAAAGAAAGAAGCAGACATCCTGCGAGCTCCGGAACTTAAAATTTTAAAAGAATTAAATTTTTATTTTACTAAGCTTTCGTCAGCCATGTGCTGACATCGTCAGAGCATTAAACTACCATTATAGAGATTACTAATATACCTGGAACTCGTATTTTTAGAATTGTTTGTAATATATGTATAGCTAATTGTTTTAAGGGGAAAAATGGTAAGCATGAATGAGTTTTTCAGGTGTCTGAAACAAATAGATAGAAATGTATAAAATTAAGGCTGGTAGGATTAGAAAATATATTGTAATCAATCAAAAAGGGGACAATGAAGAAAATTAAACAATATGAGAGACGTGGGGGAGGGGGGGAGAATTACAGTGGAAAGCAGACCATGAAGAATCTTGTTAAAAAGAGGATATATTTATATGTTGTATGTTATGTGTTTGTCATAATGTGTAGTAATAAAACAATGATTTTTTTAAAAAAAGGAATAGAATAGAATTCTTTATTGGCCAAGTGTGTAACTTTGAATGATCACTAAACAGATCGTTGTAAGTCAAGGACTACCTGTGTAAATATTTTGGCTTGACCATTTTGAATACACTAGTCTTGGGAGAAATATCCAGGTTTATCTGGGATAATCTACCTGGAGGGAAGTATGCAGTAGGGTACCCCAAGGCTCTGTTTTAGGCCCAGTACTCTTCAACATCTTCAACAATGACTTGGACGAGGTGATAGATGGGGAACTTATCAAATTTGCAGATGCTACCAAGCTGGCAGGAATAGCCAACACTCCAGAAGATAGGCTCAAGATACAGAAGGATCTTGACAGACTTGATCATTGGGCGCTATCTAACAAAATGAAATTCAATGGTGAAAAAAGCAAGGTTCTATATTTAGGCAAGAATAACCAAAGGTACAGATACTGTATAGGTGGCACCTTGCTCAATAGTAGTAACTGTGAGAGGGATCTTGGAGCCCTAGTAGACAATCACTTAAATAGGAGCCAGCCGTGTGCTGCAGCTGCCCAAAAAGCCAACACAGTTCTAGACTGCATAAACAGAGGGATAGAATCAAGATCACGTGAAGGGTTAATACTACTTTATAATGCCTTGGTAAAGCCACACTTGGAATACTGTATCTAGTTTTGATCGCCACGATGTAAAAAAGATGTGGAGACTCTAGAAGAGCAACAAAGATAACTGGGGACTGGAGGCTAAAACATATGAAGAACAGTTGCAGGAACTGGGTGTGTCTAGTTTAATGAAGAGAAGGACTAGGGGAGACATGATAGCAGTCTTCCAATATCTCAGGGGCTGCCCCAAAGAAGAGGGACTCTTTAATTATCTTCCATCCATTATCCCAAAGATGCTTTTCCAAGAGGCAACTGGATTTTCTGAATTTTCTTTAAAGACGTTCTCACTTCTCATCCAAGACACTTCTTCAGTTCTCTTCTTGATGAGAAGCGAAACGTCTTCAAAGAATAACAAGAACATCCAATTGCCTCTGGTATTTTGGGACATCCATGACCTCTATAGACACTTCCACTTCCATTGTGCCTTGTCCTGTCCTGCTTTGGAGAATATAGAACAGAATATGGATGACTGAGAATCTCCATAGACATACAGAACAGAACAGGAAAAAATATTTTAAAAACAGATTAATAAAGCATCAAACTTAATTATCTCTGCTGGTGCTTTTCTTTTCTTTTTTAAGGCCAATCCTTCTTTTAAAATAACTTATGGTTAGCTAGTAATTGCAGAGGAAATAAATCTTTGACATTAGTTTAATGGAGACAACTAGTGACAGTCATTTCAGAAATCTTTTTGGCTTTTCTCAAAATTCCTCAGATATACAGCCTGGAGCAGAAAACACCGATAGATAGATAGCTAATAAATAAATAAAGAATAAATATTTCAAAAGGGTCAGAACACCAAAGTTTTTGTCCCCAAAGGGGACTAGTTGCCCAGGTGAAATGATAAGTAATTGGGAGACATAAGAGGAGGTTTGATTTGGTGGTAATTGAATGCGACACAATTCCATTTCATAACTTCGTGCTTTTCATAAGTTGCCAATGCATTTGCTGACAAGGCCAACATCCGACACTCCTTCCTACATCTCTCTTTTTATTTCCCAGACTTCATTCAGTGACACTTGACATCTGTCTAGGTTATTATCTATATATAAAATTGTGGAAATTGTGAAGGCATCTTCCAGACCGGAATGGGACAACTCGCCATGGCCAATTTGCTGCACATCAACTTGCCATGGGCAACTCATCATGAGTAACTCACTGTGGGACAACTTGCCATGACCAACTCATCATGAGTAACTCACTGTGGGACAACTTGCCATGGGCAACTCATCATGAGTAACTCACTGTGGGACAACTTGCCATGGCCAACTCACCATGAGTAACTCACTATGGGACAACTTGCCATGACCAACTCATCATGAGTAACTCACTGTGGGACAACTTGCCATGGCCAACTCATCATGAGTAACTCACTGTGGGACAACTTGCCATGGGCAACTCATCATGAGTAACTCACTGTGGGACAACTTGCCATGGCCAACTCATCATGAGTAACTCACTGTGGGACAACTTGCCATGGCCAACTCATCATGAGTAACTCACTGTGGGACAACTTGCCATGGCCAACTCACCATGAGTAACTCACTGTGGGACAACTTGCCATGGGCAACTCATCATGAGTAACTCACTGTGGGACAAGTTGCCATGGTCAACTCACCATGAGTAACACATTGTGGGACAACATGCCATGGCCAACTCACCATGAGTAACTCATTGCGGGACCATTTGTCATGGTCAATTTTCTGCATGTCCGAAGTTCGATCACATGATCATGGGGATGTGGCAATGGTTGTAAGTGTTAAAAAAGGTCATAAGTCAACTTTTTCAGTGCTGTTTTATCTTCAAATGGTCACCAAATGAAGTTTTGTATGTCAAGGACTACTTGTACTGTTTTAAAATTTTGGCAGTTGAATGGGAGGGAGGGAGAGGAAACTTTGAACCGTCACTAAGTGCTGTGAGTTGAGGGCCACCTACAATGACTACCTTCCCTCCTCATCTGCCAGGTGCAAAGAATCAGGAACATTCATTGAGTTAAACACACAGAAGAGTTTATGATTCCTATCTCTATACCAGAATCTGGTCAATTAATCAAAGCTAAATTAGCACTAGGTAAGGGTCAATAGAATTCACAAAGGGCTACATCTGAGACTCTTGGGGCGATGCAATGAGTCCAAACTGATAACATGTTTAACTCCACCATCCAGCTCAGCTTGCTCTTCTCCTACATCATCCTAAAATGGAAAAATCATACGCTTTTCTTTCCCCTAGAGATTGCAGACCTTGAAAAATTACTAGGCATATTTCAGCATTCCAATTAAGATGCAAAATGGATCTTGGAGTCCTAGCAGACAATCACTCAAATATGAGCCAGCTTCAGCTGTCAAAAAACTCAACACAATCCTAGGCTGAATTTACAGTGGGATAGAATCAAGATCAGGTGAAGTGGTACTAGAATAGAATAGGATAGGATAGGATAGGATAGGATAGGATAGAATAGAATAGAATAGAATAGAATAGAATAGAATAGAATAGAATAGAATAGAATAGAATAGAATAGAATAGAATAGAATAGAATAATTATGGTCACTTTGAGTGTACACTAATTGGCATACAATAAAATGAAATTTCATTGCATATAGCCCTCAAAGGGTCACCACCTCCTGTATGCACTACATATACACTGCTTTATAATACCTTGGTAAGACCACAGTTGGAATTACTGTATCCAGTTCTGGTCATCACAAAATAAAAAAAGATTTTGCAACTTTGGCAAGAGTGCAGAGAAGAGCAACAAAGATAATTAGGGGACTGGAGGCTACAACATATGAAGAACGGTGGAAGGAACTGGGTATGTCTAGTTTAATGAAAAGAAGGACTGGGGTTGATGTGAAAGCAGTGTTTCGAAGAAGAGGGGAGGTCAAATTATTTTCCAAAGCATCAGAAGGCAAGACAAGAAGTAATGGATGGAAACTGAACAAAGAGAGAAGCAAGCTGGAACTTAGGAGAAACTTCCTGACAGTTAGAACAATCACCCATTGGAGCAACTTGTCTCCAGAAGTTGTGGGTTCAAGAGACAATGGTTAGATGATTTTTTTTCTTTTCGTTGTTCTTATTTGTTTTTTTTTTCTCTCTTTTTCTTTTCTTTTTTTACGTAGGTGACATGACTAGACGTTAGATAGGATAGAAAGATTTTTTTTAAAAAAATAAAAGAATAAGAGATAGAAATAAGAGAGGGGGAACATTTTATTTATATAATAAAATAAAAGCAATAACAAGAGAAAATATGGAATGATTGAATAATGACACACTGCAACTTAATATAAATGTGTATTATTATTAGAAATATCTAAGTTGATTGAATATAATAACTATGATTACTTTTATTTGTATTGGAATGCATGATACCCAGGAGCCACGCAGTTCATGCATTGATATGTTTGTAAAACTTTTTTAAAAAAAAAAACTTAGAAAGTTGTGGATGCTCTAACACTGGAGGCTTTTAAGAAGGGACTGGACTTCTTATTCAATTATTATTTATTTTTATTTCATCATTTGCAAACATTTGTATAACATCTCACTTTTTTCCCTTTTACCCCCCTCCCCCCCTCAATTTCTTATCACTCAATAAGAAATTGAAATGAGAATAAAGAGCCTTGGGGTGGGGGGGAGAGCAGCTTAAAGTGGTGTTAAAGTGACACCAGCTGCCTGCAATTACTGCAAGTTCGAATCTCACCAGGCTCAAGGTTGACTTAGCCTTCCATCCTTCCAAGGTAGGTAAAACGAGGACCCAGATTGTGGGGGCAATAAGCTGACTTTGTATACAAAAGAACACCGCTTAGGGGCCCCTGAAAGCCATACTAAGCAGGCATATACAAAAGTATGAAGGCTATTGCTTAACACGTTGTAAGCTGCCCTGAGTGTCCGGAGAAAGGCGGCATATAAATTAAATTTTTAAAAAAAGCTAATTAGAAAATTGGGGCTGCTCAAAACCCACTTTGGATTGAACTGAAAAGGGAAACAACAGGAGAGAGGGGAAGGAGTAGAGAGAGAGGAAGGGAGAAGAGAGGAGAGGAGAAAGAAGAAAAGGAAAAGGAGCAGAAGAAAAGGGAAGGGAAAGAGAAGCAGAGAAGGAGGTTAGAAGGAGGGAAAAAGAGAGGAGTGGAGGAAGAGAAAGGGAAGTAGGAAAGAGAAGGAGAGGCAGAAAGGAGGAAGTAGGAGGAGAAAGAGGAAGGAAGAGAAGGGGAGGGGGAGAAGAAAGGTTGGAGTAAAACCTATTGGCCGCCATGCACATGCACACTGGAGCTGAGCTACGGCAAATACTCGCGTGCCCACAGATATGGCTCCATGTGCCACCTGTGGCACCCATGCCATAGGTTCGCCATCCCAGGTATAGAGTCTCTTGCTTGAACAGGGGGTTGGACTAGAAGACCTCCAAGGTCCCTTCCAACTCAGTTATTCTGTTAACCGAAGTTATCCTGCAGACGGTCCCTTTAGCCTCATCTCCAGATGCTAACTTTTCCTAGCTTTCCTTTTTTTTTTCTCCTTTTTAGTTCCTTCTTTTTTTTCTCCCCCTCTTTCCCTGAAAAAACCAAAGTATGCTTTTTTAAAGTGACACTGACATTCTGTACTTTAATCCACTCCCCTGTCCGTGACAATAAAATGAGAAATGAAATCAGGCCGGTTACGAAAGTCGCACACATCTCATCGAGATTCATGCCCCGCACTTTGATGGAATAAATCTCTTCTTTAGGGAGCGCCGTTCTCCGAAGCAGCACTACTATAAAGCAATTTTCTTGCTTCACAAACAACTGGGTGAAAGTAATTCCCCACACGGGCTGGTGATGAGGTGAGAGCTGTAATTACTGCAGATGTCCAGAGAAGCCAAATTCCAGGTTGACTCAATTCAGAAAATGGAACATGTCATGCAGTATCCATTGCTGGTACCTTCAATCCCCGTTTACTGGTTAAATCGAGCAAGAGTCTAGTCATGGTGAGGGACAGAGTGTGCTTACCTTGAACCATAGACTCTGACCTCTGGCGTCTACCACGACGCAGGAGGTCCTCAATTTACGACGCTTCACTTAGTGAACATTTGAAGTGACAACGGCACCGAACAAAGTGACTTATAAGTGTTTCTCACACTTATGACCCCCCTTGCAGCCTCCCCGTGGTCACGCGATTTCCATTCGGATGAACGACAACTGACTCACATTTACGACGGTCACAGTGTCCTGGGGTCACGTGATCCAGAGGTGGGTTTCAGCAGGTTCTGACCAGTTCTGGAGAACTGGTAGCGGAAATTTTGAGTAGTTCAGAGAACCGGGAGTAAAAATTCTGACTAGCCCAGCCCCCATCTATTCTCTGCCTCCTGAGTCCCAGCTGATGAGGAGGGAATGGGGATTTTGCAGTAACCTTCCCCTGGATTGGGGAGGGAATGAGATTTTACAGTATCCTTCCCCTAGGGTGGGGTGGGAATGGAGATTTTACAGTATCCTTCTCCTGTTATGCCCAAAAAGCCACAAACACAATGCCATGCCCACAGAACCAGTAGTAAAAAAATTTGAAACCCACCACTGACGTGATTCTCTTTTGTGACCTCTGACATGCATAGTCAATGAGGAAGCCGGGTTTGCTTCAACACGGTGTTACTAACTTTTTTTTTAAATCAATGTTATTAATTTTCTATTAGTTACATTCCTTGGTGCTTAGTAAACATCATGTTGTCTGGGCATTTACTTTGCTTAACAATACAAATGCCATTCTTACTTTCCCTCTCTTTTTTTCCAACCATTGGTGAAATAAATTCCAACTTTGATAATATTCTGTGTCCTCTTTCTGTTTAATTTTCGTTGGATCTTCAGGCCTGCCACATTTCCTACTGTGGGAAACTGGGAGGTGGGATTGTATGGAGTATGGAGTAGTTGTGATATATAGTCATAATAACATTCCTTTCTCAGAGAGTCAAGGACATCTTGCCCTTGACAACTGAAGGACAACTGGATGCCTTGGGAGGCATCTCCAGTTGGGATGGTGCTTTGATTGGACCACATGATGGACTTGTGGGTGCTGGGGCAGGAACTTGGACTTTCCTTTGGGTGAGGAAAACTTGGAAGCTTTCAGATTTGGGTTTTCCTAGATGTGCCAATATGTTCTGCCCCAGCTACGGACCCCAAAGAACACAGCACACACAAAGTTTGTACAAAACTTAATTTACTAAAATAACTCAGTCTTTTTCAAAACAAAGGCTGTTAATAAATTTTCTTAACAGCCTATAAGTAACCAAAGATAAAATAATCACAATCTTACTAAGGTTGGCAGAAAGCCCAGAAGCAATTTGCAGAGAATCCAGATGCGAAGGAGAGTGAACTAAAGTTGTTCACTACAAATTGCTTCAGTTGGCATTCCTCCTTAAATAGGCTAAGTGAGTGGCCAATTAGCCCCAAGCCTTACTCTCAATGAGACCTTCCTCTGAGGAGCCACTCCTGCCTTTTGGCAGCTCTGTGCATCGAGAAGAGGCTCCTCCTCTTCATCCTCTTCACTTAAAGGAGCTTCTGGAGGTTCTGAAGGCTCTGGTTGAATCTCTGCCTCTGGCACCACATCTTCTCCAGCCTCCTCATTGTCTGACTCGAGTGCCAGCTACCCAGGCTGCTGGCACAACACCACACCAGCCTCTTCGCTGTCAGAATCAGCTACAATCTACATAGGCTGCTGACGGGCCACAACACAATATGACATATTTAATAAAATGTAATTTTGAGGAACTTCAAGGCTTGGAGTCTTCTTTCGTTGGGGGTGTTACTTGGAACCCTGACAATAAATCTGTCCATTTTTGCACAGTCTAATATCTTCTGCATTATTTCTTCACCTTGAGGTGTTTCTTCATCTTTCCAATATTGTGCGGAAATAATCCTCACTACTGTTGTTAAAACATGAAATACTAAATACATACTTCTCTTACCAATTTTTTTTCTGATATCATCCCTAATAAAAAACAGTTCAGGTTTACAGTCTCCATGTTTCCCTATTATCTTTTCTAGCCAACTAAGTATTTTTGCCCATAAATTTTTAGTAACCGTGTTACTAACTTAACAACTACAGGGATTCACTTAAAGCAAGTAGCAAGAAAAGCCATAAAATGGGGTGAGTAAAACTCACTTAACAAAGTTCTCACTTAGCAACATCAATTTTGGGCTCAGTTGCGGTCGTAGGTTGAGGACTACCTGTACAGAAATCCCATAGAGTAGAAGAATAGAAGGACAATGTTGGAAGGGTACCTTGGAGCTCTTCTAGTCCAACCTCTCTACTCAGGCAGGAAACCCCATACCATTTCAGACAAATGGTTGTCTAATTTCTTCTCAGAAAAGCCTTCTGTGATGGAGCACACCCCAACTTCTGGAGGCAAGTCGTTTCATTGATTAATTGTTTTCACTGTCAGGAAATTTCTCCTTAGTTCTAGGTTGGCTCTCTCCTTGATTAGTTTCCTGTCAGAGCTGCCAAACACTCAGGCCTCTAAGTAGACACAATCCTTAGTTCGGTTTGTTGAGAAAGGTATAGTTTTATTAGAAGTCAGGTGCGCTGCAGTGATATAAAGGCAGAACTGAGAATCGCAAATCAAAATCTGTCAGCCACATGTGTAAGTAAAAAACAAACAAAACAAAACAAACAAAAAAACCCCCAAGATTTCCCCCACCAGATCATTAAGAAAAATATTATACGCTGTTTCCCCGAAATAAGACCTCCCCTGATAATAAGCCCAATCGGGCTTTTGAGCACATGTGCTAAACTAAGCCTCTCCCTGAAAATAAGCCCTCCCCGAAAATATTTAAACACAGAGCTGGAAATCAGGTAAGATGGCAAGAGAAGTCCCATCTTGCTCCACGCGCCCCAAAATAATAAGACCTCCTCGAAAATAAGGCCAAGCTCTTATTTCCGGGTTCAAAAAAACAGGGTCTTATTTTCGGGGAAACACAGTAATCAAGAGCTAAACAATGCTCGGAAATCCTATAGCACCAGAACGACAGAAAACAGAATAACAGAGTTGGACAGGACCTTGGAGGTCTTCTAGTCCAACCCCCTGCTTTGGCAGGAAACCCTACACCACTTCAGACAAAATGGTTATCCAATATCTTCTTAAAATCTTCCAGTGGTGGAGCATTCACAACTTCTGGAGGCAAGCTGGTCCACTGATTAATTGTTCTTACTGTCAGGAAATTTCTCCTTAGTTCTAGGTTTCTTGTTTCCACCATTGCTTCTTGTCCTGCCTTCAGGTGCTTTGGAGAATAGCTTGACTCCCTCTTCTTTGTGGCAACCCCTGAGATATTGGAATACTGCTATTATGTCACCCCTAGTCCTTCTTTTCATCAGATTAGACATACCCAGTTCCAGCAACCGTTCTTTATATGTTTTAGCCTTCAGTCCCCTAATAATCTTTGTTGCTCTTCTCTGCACTCTTTCCAGAGTCTCAACATCTTTTTTACATCGTGGCGACCAAAACTGGATGCAGTATTCCAAGTGTGGCCTTACCAAGGCATGATAAAGTGGTATTAACACTTCACGTGATCTTGATTCTATCCCTCAGTTTATGCAACCTAGAACTGTGTTGGCTTTTTTGGCAGTTGCTGCACACGGCTGGCTCATACAGTTTCACTCCCATGCTGGGACTGATATCTTACTTGAAATTGACTCGATGTAGCTTTTTCTATAGAGAACTTCACATCTGGTATCATTTCCAACGTGAGTCTCAAATGTATAGCCCTGGTGGTAAACATACAATTTGGGACCATGTGCAGAGAAGAGCAGCAAGGCTAATTAGGGGGCTGGAGGCTAAAACTGTTAAAGTAGCACTTAGTTGCCAGCTGCCTGCAATTACTGCAAGTTCGAATCTCACCAGGCTCAAGGTTGACTCAGCCTTCCATCCTTTCGAGGTAGGTAAAATGAGGACCCGGATTGTGGGGGCAATAAGCTGACTTTGTATAAAAAAGAACACCGCTTGGGGGGGCCCCGAAAGCCCTACTAAGCAGGTATATACAAAAGTATGAAGGCTATTGCTTAATGCATTGTAAGCCACCCTGGGTCTCCAGATAAGGGTGGCATATAAATCGAACTAATAAATAAATAAATAAATAAATAAATAAATAAATAAATAAATAAATAAATAAATAAATAAATAAATAAATAAATAAATAAATAAATAAATAAATAAATAAATAAATAAATCATACGAAGAATGGTTTCAGGAATTGGGTATGTCGAGTCTAGTGAAAAGAAGGAGTAGCAGTGACATGATAACAGTGTTCTGATATTTGAAGGGCTCCTACGAAGATGAGGAGGGTCAACCTCTTCTCCAAAGCACCTGAAGGCAAGACAAGAAACAATAGATGGAAACTAACCAAGGAGAGAATCAACTTAGAACTAAGGAGAACTTTTCTAACAATGAAGACAATTAATTAGTGTAACAGATTTCCTTCAGAAGTTGTGGATGCTTCATCACTGGAGGCTTTCAAAAAGAGACTGGACAACCATTCATCTGAAATAGTATAAGGTCTCCTGCTCAAGGGGAGTTGGACTAGAAGACCTCCAAGGTCACTTCCAACTCTGTTATTCTGTTAAGTTTTACACATCTGAAAGCAGGACAAGAAGTAATGGATGTAAACTAATCAAGGAGAGATCCAGCCTAGAACTAAGCAGAATTTTTTTTAACAGCGAGAGCAATCAACCAATGAAGGCTCCTGAAGTTGTGGGTGCTCCATCACTGGAGGCTTTCAAAAAGAGACTGGATAGCCATTTGTCTGGAATGGTATAGGGCTGTGATGGCAAACTTATGACACATGTGCCACAGGTAGCACACGGAACCATATCTGCGGGCACGCAAGCTCAGCTCCAGTGCATATGCACATGGTGGCCAGCTGATTTTTGGGCCTTCCAGGCTCACCGGAAGTTGGGAAATGGGCTGCTTCTGGCCTCCGGAGGGCCTCTGGGGGCGGGGAAGGCTGTTTTTGCCTTCCCCAGGCTCCATGAAAGCCTCTGAAGCCTGGGGAGGGTGAAAAATGGCCCTACCGGGGCCCCCGGTAACCTTTTTGCCATCACATGTCAAAAGCAGGAGGAGCAGGGGTGGGGTTGTGCATGCATGCGGGGAGGGATGCAGGGGGGAATTGAATTATGGGTGTGGGCACGCATACATGCAACCCCCTGTGCTCTCCCTGCTTTTGGCATGCAATGGCAAAAAGGTTAGCCATCACTGGTAAAGGGTCTCCTACTGAAGCAGGGAGTTGGACTACAGGACCTTCGAAGTCCTTTCCAACTCGGGTAACTCCCCTCTTGCGCGAGCTGCACTGGCTCCCGGTGGTCTTCCGGGTGCGTTTCAAGGTGCTAGTCACCATCTTCAAAGCGCTCCATGGCTTAGGACCGGGATATTTACAGAACCGTCTTCTGCCAATGAATATCTCCCACCGCCCGATATGCTCTCACAGAGAGGGCCTCCTCAGGGTGCCATCAGCCAGACAATGCCAGTGGGCAGCCCCCAGGGGGAGAGCATTCTCTGTGGGAGCTCCAGCCCTATGGAATGAACTACCCCGGATATAAGAAAGATTCCTGACCTCCGTGCCTTCTGACGAGCCCTGAAGACTCTACTGTTTCACCAAGCCGATCTGACTTAAATTTGTGTTAAATTTTAATAGGTTTTTAGTAGAGGTTTTAATTTTATGGCCAAACAGTTTAATTTATTTTATTAGTTTTAATTTTTATACCTGATTGTTTTAACATGGCTGTAAACCATCCTGAGTCCCATTTGGGAGAAGGGCGGTATATAAATGCAATAAAACTACAAACAATCTACAAACTCTACTATTGTAAATTCTGGGATGCCTTCCTTGGAGATTGCTGTCCTTCCCATTTCATATGCCCAAATAAATTGAGTAACTGCCCTAAGCAAGTTCTCCTTTTTGCAAATAAACATAGCACATACTGAAGTCCCTTCCATCTCCCTGGAATGCTCATTTGTTCTTTCAAGATTTCTGAAGTGTAACCTAGAATCACTTGACTTCTGCCTCAAGTTGCCAAATCATTCTGCCGGCTCTAAAGTACTGGGAAACAGAGCTTCCTAAATATGCACATATCCAAGTTCTTCTTTGCTAAAGAGAAATGATTCTCATATCTCAAAGTGACAGCCATCTCAGGAATTCACAGTGGCCTATTCATTACAGCCCCGGTCCCTTGTGCATAGCAGAATTCATTAAGAAGCACATTTGCTAAGCAAATGCTATAGGAATCTTCTGTCTGACATTCATAAATATTTGTGTCGTACAATTTACCTGGGAAGGAAAAAAGAAGAGAGTGAGAGAGAGTGAGAGAGACAGACAGAGAGAAAGAGAGAGATAGAGATAGATAGAAAGAGTTGGAGAGAGAGAGAGACAGAGACAGAGAGAGAGAGAGAGAGAGAGAGAGAGAGAGACAGAAATAGAAAGAGTCAGAGAGAGACACAGAGAGACACAGAGAGAGAAAGAAACAGAAAGAGTCAGAGAGAGACAGAGAGAGAGAGAGAGAGAGAGAGAGAGAGAGAGAGAGAGACAGAGAGAAACAGAGAGAGAGAGAGACAGAGATAGAGTCAGAGAGAGAGAGACAGAGAGAGACAGAGAGAGAGAAAGAGACAGTGATATAAAGAGTCAGAGAGAGACAGAGAGACAGAGAGAGTGGCAGAGACAGAGATAGACACACAGAGAGAATGAAAGACAGACAGAGACAGAGAACAAGAGGGAAAAAAACAATGAAAACTTTCATTTCTGAGTTGGATAGGAAATATTAAAAATAAATTATCACTCCCCTAACTTCTTTTCCGGGTGTCTACATCAGATTCTCTTCCATATAAAATGTCAACTTCTTCCTGGCATCAAAGCATCTTGTTCCAAGGTCATTTAATTCCCTCTCACTTGGTCCTGGGCCCTGAGAAGTAGATTCATTTATAGTCTGGAGAAGGGCTTATTATAGCAACTGGACCAGGTGGCGAGCATATTTGCTCCTAACAAGAACGGAGGCCGGTGATTGATGGATGTGCTCAATTCAGCTACGCAAGCCTGAAGAGATGATACACCCAGTTGTGAATCTTTCACCTGCTCCGGCGAAGACGTGCGTCTTGTCTTCCTTCAGCCACATCTGCTGCCTCAACCGGAAAGAGGGACCGAGTGCAAGAGCCTGGCAGGGCTTGTCAAGGAGGACAAGAAGACATTTGAGTAAGTTGGAGGGGAAAAAAAAAACAACACCAACCTCTCGTTGTTCATAATGTCACCCTGCTGAAAATTGGAAAAGCAGAACTAATAGGACCTTTTGTGCACGATCTCTAATGTTCCTTGAAAAGCAAATGTACAGGTTTTACTTCTATTAGAAGCACTCTGTTCAAATCTGTCAGACTGAACTTTGAGGGGGGGGGTAGAAATGCGTGTGTGTGTGGGGGAGTTTCTTCATCCAGGATCAAATCAGCAATTTTGGCATGACAAGAAGCAACGGATGGAACTGAATTAAGGAGAGAGGCAACCTAGAACGAAGGAGACATTTCCTGACGGGGAGAACAATTCATCAGTGGAACGACTTTCCTCCAGAAGTTGTGAATCCTCCAACACTGGAAGTTTTTTAAGAAGAGATTGGACAATCCTTTTTTTGGAATGGTGTAGGGTTTCCTGCTTGAGCAGGGGGTTGGACTAGAAGACCTCCAACGTCCCTTCCAATTCTCCTTCTTTCTGAAATGTATATATATATGGGGGCAGTGATGGGATTCAAATAATTTAACAACCGGTTCTCTGCCCTAATGGCTGGTGGGGTGGGCGTGGCCTTGGTGGATGTGGCCAGGGGGTGTGACAGGCAGCACATGGCCTCCTGCACCCCCCTGGGAGCAAAAATGGGTCATGGGAGAGGGAGGGATGCACTGCCCCTCCCCTGCACCCCATTTTGGGCCTAGTAGGCCTTCCTGCACCCTCCTGGGAAGCGAAAATGGGCTAGGAAGCCTCCCTGAAACCTCCTATGAGCAAAAATGGGCCACAGGGTGGGCACACCCTCCTCATGCCCTGTTTTGGGCCTAAGAGGCCTCAATGCACTTTCCTGGGAGCTAAAATGGGTTGAATGGGGGTTCCTGGAAGGGACGGGGCAGAAAGGAGTGGGGCCAGCCAGCAAGTTAACTACCGATTCATCTGAACCATCCCGAACCTGCTGAATCCCACCACTGATATGGGGACATCGCTTTGTCTGCAGGGATGTGTCTTCTGCAATTCATTCATATGTTCTCCAATATGCACTGCTAAATAAACCACTGTAGTATGTTTTATTTGCTTTGGGTCCTACATTTTGAGTCCACCATGCCATGGGAACTCTGGATATATTCAATGCTCAAGTATCCAATAAAACTTGCATTAAACTACTTTAAAAAAAAACACACACACACACACAATTTGCAGTTTGATTTGCATTCATTAATCCCCAAATATGGATCATACATACCAATAACATGCAAGGCTGGCTTGCAAAATTTTCAGATCTTGTTCTGGCTGTTCCCACCCAGAACAAGTCCATTTTGAAATGATACAGCCTCACTCCCAATTAGTGCCAAACATACACCTCTGCAGATCATGAACCTTGCAGAGATGCTCTGTTTTCCTGGGAACACCTAGATGTGAGTTGTACTATTCAACAAGGTACCTGTTGTGGTCCGCCAGCATCCTGCAGAACTGGCAGTGGAGTTGGACAGTGATGCGGCTGAGGAAGAACATGGGCCAGTCCTGGAGGCTGGGTAGGCCCAGATGAGAGCTCTGCGTCGGAGGCAGAGATGGGGCCAGGGCCATCTGGGAGTGATGTGTAGACTTCAGAGCCTCCAGAGGCTGACAGCAGAGAGGCAGAGGAACAGGAGGACCCTGTTCCTAGTGCATGTATGAGAATAGCTTCCAGAAGTTAAAGCAGAGAGGATGACTCGGGAGTAGGGCCAAGACACGATTGGCCCCTCCCACAAGGCTTAAAAGACCATCAATCGTCTCTTTGCCGGAAAGCAACCATTGAGAGAATTGCTTCTTGTTTGGCTGAAATTATTTCTTCTGTTCCTGAACTATTGCCAAGAAAAGCCTTTGGCAGTTTGCCTAATTATTCCAAGGTCAGAGATAAACTAAAGACTGGTGTTTTGAGGACTTTGCTTTCATCTCATTTAGAATACGCTGAGAATGAGTTAATTCTCAGCTGTTTTAATAAAATCTGTTTGTTTTTTGGAACTGTTTTGTATTTAATATCAGCTAGGTGAGCCTGGGTCACAACAGTACCTAGGTGTTGTGGCCTCTCAGCCGGTGGCCCCTCCAGCAGCCGAATCAGAGGAGGAGGAGGCAGGGAAGTCAGGATCAGCATCAAGGCAACCTGAGAGCTCCAAGGGGGAAGAGGGAATGGATCTAGCAGAGAGAGAGAGAGAGACAGAGGCAGTGCCTGGGTTATCTGTCAGCCCTCAGATGGAGAGTCAACAGCCCTCAGGTCTGGAGGTGGCTGATGGGGAAGACTAGGAACAACTGGGTCCAGTGCCTGATGCCCGAATGCGCAGAAGGCAGAGGAGAGGAGAGCAATGGAAATCTATGGGCCCGTCTTTGGGACTGCTGCTAGCGAAGCCCTACCCTAGCTCTTGGAATAAAAGGCAGGGGGCAGAAATGAATAGATGTGGCAGACAACTATTCATCTCTCTGCCAGACAGACTTGTGAGCCTCTGGTGAGAGAGAAACTTTTTGCCAGGGCTGCTGGAGCTCCTAATAAAGGAATATTTTGAGTTCACTTTGGAGGGTTTGTTGTGTTTTGGGAACTGGGTCAGAACACTAGGCGGTCCCAGTTTCCTTTGATTAACGCTTCATTTTGATGGAGAAGATCTTGTGCACTGGGCAGAAGAAGTCACTTCTGATGATGGAACTACACGGCTGTTCCATTTTGTCCATTAAAAGTGGACCACCGAAATTATTTGATGGACATGCTTGGAAGTGGCACTTGGATTAAACATCTGTTGAATCAGATCTCTTTGAAAAATCAGCACAGCCCTATCACAGCAAATCACTGAACTCAAGCAGACACAGATTCTTATATTTTAATGAAAGGACATATGTACTTTTTTTTGGGAAAAAAATATTTAACAGGTGATAACCAAGCTTTTTCTCTTCTTTCTTGCATTGTTTTATAAATAAGTCAAGCTATTTTCTTCCAGATCAGGGAATATCTGTTTTGGTTTTTTTGGTTTTGTTTTTTGTATTTCCAAGGCCAATTTAAATTATTCTCCAACTTAGTCCCAAGGCTTTTGGCTTGCAATTGGGGAATCGTGAAAAATTCCAGAAATATACAGCCAGTGCCACAGCACAAATATAAACAACTATACCTTGTTTTGAATCTATATCTGTATGAAAATTCATGATGCCAAGAAGAAAACCCTAGTGAAAATGTTTTGGGTGGATATTGCTTATTATGTTCAGCAAAATAATAAAATAATAATAATAATAATAAAAACCTATTACAAAGCTTGACACAACCGAGTTGCTAAATTAATCCATTGGTCACTATGTAAAAAATACGACTTACCTGTATCCAAAAAGTCATGGGAATATAAAGTGGAAAAAGTTATAGAAAATGAGAAGGTGAAGATCTTGTGGGACTTTCATATACAGACGGATCGTCACTTAGAACACAACACATATCACAGTTGTCGAAAATGTACAATTGTACATTGTATATTTTGTACAATGTACAATTTATTGACATAACGGTACCAGGAGTTGCCAGAGTTGAAGAAAAAGAACTGGAAAAAATCATGAAATATCACGACCTGGCCATCAAAACTACGCAGCTATGGATGAAACATGTAACAGTGATACCCATTGTCATCGGGGCACTTAGTACCATGTCCAAGAATTTTATAAGATACATCAGCAAATTGCAGCTTCCTGCAATAACACCAGCAGAACTGCAAAAAACTGTGCTACTTGGAACATGGTACATCTTAAGAAGGTGCTTGGTTGATACCTAGGATGCTGGCAGCAACCCGTATCAACCATTAGCACCAGTCAATGGTATTTGTGATGCCTTTTTGAATGTTCAGTTGACTGAGTTTCATGTTTAATGAATAAAGTAAATAATAATAATAATAATGCATCTTAAGAAGGTACTTGGTTGATCCCTAGGATGCTGGCAGCAACTCGTATCAACCATTAGCACCAGTCAATGGTATTTGTGATGCTTTTTTAAATGTTCAGTTGACCGAGTTTCATGTTTAATGAATAAAGTAAATAATAATAATAATAATAATAATAATAATAATAATAATAACAACAACAACAACCATGTTTAATGAAGTTTCATGTTTAATGAATAAAAGAAACAATAACAGCAATAATAATAATGTTCAGTTGACTGAGTTTCATGTTTAATGAACAAAAGAATAATAATATTAACAACCATCAGAGCCAGTCAGTGATAATTGTGATACATTTTAAAACATTCAGTTGATTGAGTTTCATGTTTAATTAATAACAACCACAACCACAACAAACAATAATAAAATAATCATAATCATCATAATCATATTCATATTCATACTCATAATAATATAAAAATATTGCTGTGATGGGAGTCTTCTACAGACTGCTCAACCAAGTAAAAAAAAATATAGACTGAATATTTCGGACAGGTGGTCACAGCAACTAGGAAACACATTGTTATGCTAATAAAGTAAATTCTTCCCCTGACCTCTAGAGGGTGGTGGTCATCTCTGTTTCCTAGCCAAGGGAGCCAGTATTGTCCAAAGACACTTCCTGTGGTCCTGTGGCCAGTATGACTATAGGCTGAGATGCACAGAACACTGTTACCTTCCCACTGAAGTGGTACCTATTTATCTACTCACGTTTGCATGTTTTTGAACTGCTAAGGAGATAGGGTGGTATGGTAATAGGGGATACTGAATGGCGCAATAATAGTGGGATAATATTGGGTAATATTAGGACACTGAATGTCCTATTATAGCTACAGTAAGAGGGGTTACTTTTGACAGTGGCGGTGGGGGGAGAGGGGGGGATGGTTTTGCACCTACACACATTTGCCCACCACTTCTGTGGTCCAGTTCCCAACAGGCCATGGCCTGGTCCTGGATTGTTGACTGTGGGTTGTGGACCCCTGAACTAGAAGATACATTACAGTGAACCTTATGTTTACTAACATGGTAGAATGGAATGGAATGGAATGGAATAGAATAGAATAGAATAGAATAGAATAGAATAGAATAGAATAGAATAGAATAGAATAGAATAGAATAGAATAGAATAGAATAGAACAGATGGAGTGGAGTGGAGTGGAGTGGAGTGGAGTGGAGTGGAATGGAATGGAATGGAATGGAATGGAATAGAATAGAATAGAATAGAATAGAATAGAATAGAATAGAATAGAATAGAATAGAATAGAATAGAATAGAATAGAATAGAATAACAGAGTTGGAAGGGACCTTGGAGGTCTTCTAGTCCAACCCCCTGCTCAAGCAGGAGACTCTATACTATTTTTGACAACTGGTTGTCCTGTCCCTTCTTAAAAGCCTCCAGTGTTGGAGCACCTACAACTTCTGAAGGGAAGTTGTTCCAATGGTTGATTGTTATTACTGTTAGGAAGTTTATCCTAAGTTCTAGGTTGCTTCTTTCTTTGTTCAGTTTCCATCCATCACTTCTTGTCTTGCCTTCTGGTGCTTTGGAAAATAACCCCACCCACTTCTTTGTGGCAGATATTGAAACACTGCTTTCATATCAACCCTAGTCCTTCTTTTCATTAAACTAGACATACCCAGTTCCTTCAACCGTTCTTCATATGTTTTAGGCTCCAGTCCCCTAATCATCTTTGTTGCTCTTCTCTGCCCTCTTTCTAGAATCTCGATATCTTAACAGAAATGTTTCAGAAAGTGAACTTGGTCATCTCTGGGTTACAGTGGATATGCTTGAAGATTGGACAAAACCTAACTTTCAATTTTTTTAATTTATAAAGGGGCTGGGGAATGAACCCACAATATTATAGGTTTGATCTTGACCTCAATACCTGGGAAAATACTAGAAGGCGGTATTCCAGAGGTGGCTTTGTAAGCACTTAGAAATGAACAAAGAGGTTTACCGGACTCTAGGATGAATTTGATAAAAATAAATCATACCAGACAAATCTTATTACTTTTTTATATATTAAGTGACTGGCTTAGTAGATCAAGGAAACTTTAGGCATTTAGTGTGCTTAACATCAATAAGGCATTCAATAAAATTGACCATAGCCTTCTACGCAAGATGGATGGTCCTACTCCCAGGTAGATTTGCAGTTAAACAATCATACTCAATACATAATGGACATATTTCTTTGTGAAGGGATGGATCCAATACTACACCTCAGGGTTCTATGCAGGCTCAAGTTTTCACCCTCATTTTCATGAATGACATAGACAAAGAGATAAAAGATATAAAAGAACACAAGTGAACGGTCAGACCAGGAGACCTTAACTCATTGGTAGCCTCACATTGCAATGAACAAGCACATGCCTTCAACTTCACAGTTATTAAGATTGTTGGCCCAGTAGGTATAAAAACAGCCAGGGAAATGATTGAAACATGAGAAATGGACCCCTCTTCAGTCAATAGGAGTTGCTGTTTACAACCAGCCTATCAGATAGGAACTGAGTACTTGGCAGCACAAGGAAACAACAGCCAACAACTTAATAGCTGGTCATCATCTCCCCAATCAACCAATAAGATGCCACACTCAACCGTGCACCACATAAATACTACACATAGAAAAGTCCAAATGAAAGTACGCATTGCCAAACAGAATTGAAGCCTGAACTGTTTCTTCTGAGGATCATTAAAGGAAAATATCCTAAAAAGATTAAATATTTGATCATTCCTATTACTACAGCAGCGAGAATTGTACTCGCACAAACCTGGAAAATGTACAATACACCGACAGATTGTGTAATAATCTGTCAAAAATTTTTTTTGAATATGCAGAAATGGACAAACTTACTATAGAATTAAATAATAAGGAAGACTCAGAATATTACTCAACTTGGGAAAACGTATCAATGGATCACAAAATAAAAATAGGAAATATATAGATCAAAATAAGATATAAATTGTGTTTACATATGTTTGATCAAGAAGGGATATTGAGAATATATGAATAGAGTTAAGATTTGTGTACTGTTAGAATGACGTTGAATTGTACAACTATCAAAGACGTATTTTTCTTACAGGTATATTTGTATTTATATTTTAATATTTTAAATTTTAATAAAGGTTTTATTAAACCTTTATTTAGTAAAGTCTAAAGCACACATTCCAGTAGAGAGAAATTTTCTGAGGATGGGCTCCAGCACAAATCCTAAATCTTGGATGTGTATATGGACATGAGATAAAAGGTTGTTGTTAGTTGTGAAGTCATGTCCGACCCATCGCAACCCCATGGACAATGTTCCTCCAGGCTTTCCTGTCTTCTACTATGCCATTTAATCTCACGTCAACTGCTTCAGTGACTCCATCGAGCCACCTCGTTCTCTGCCATCCCATTCTTCTTTTGCCCTCAATCTTTCCCAGCATTAGGCTCTTTTCCAATGAGTCCTTCCTTCTCATTAGGTGGCCAAAGTATTTGAGTTTCCTCTTCAGGATCTGGCCTTCTAAAGAGCAGTCAGGGCTGATCTCCTCTAGGACTGACCAGCTTGATCGTCTTGCAGTCCAAGGGACTCGCAGGAGTCTTCTCCAGCACTAGAGTTCAAAGGCCTCCATTCTTTGGCACTCAGCCTTCCTTATGGTCCAACTTTTACAGCCAGACATTGCAACTGGGAAAAACATAGCCTTGACTATACGCACTTTTGTTGGCAGGGTGATGTCTCTGCTTTTTAAGAGATAAAAGTATTTGAGTTTCCTGAAAATGCTTATCAAATTTGTTGGTGACTCCAAACCAGGATAGATTGCCAGCATTTCAGAAGAAAAGGCTCAAAGTTCAGAAGGACTTTGATAGACATTGGGCCCTACCCAACATTACACAGTTTGATGGTGGCAATTGTAAACTTCTGCAAGTAAGCAGGGGAAAAAAATCAAATGTCCAGGTACACGACAAGTGGTACTTAGCTTTTAAGAAGGATCTAGGTGACCTTGCATATACAGATGAAGCCTGAGCCAGCAGTGTGTTTCAGTTGTTAAAAGAGCTAATGCACACTTGAATTGCATCAACAGAGATATAATCCTGAGATCATAAAATGTGGTAGTTCCTATACGGTGTTCACCAGACTGCCCCTGAAATACTGCTTCAGTTTTGGCCTCCAAAATGCAAACGGCTCACAGCTAAATCCTACAAAGAAGAGTGTTGTGGCAGACTCACTGCACACTTTTGCTCACAGTCAGACAACAGACACCAGGGAGGGGGTGGTAGGGGTATGATTAGAATGTAGGGAGGGAATTGAGGAATTTATGTGCACCATCGGTGGCCTGGGAGAATCTTGACACCTCAAGGTCGAATGATGAGAACCTTCTGAGTTGAGCAGACAGTTTCCCAAAACAAAGAGATTGCACTGGATGGGTGGACAGTGGACAATGGGTGGTCCGGGGGCGGGGGAGGAGGATTTTAACTAAGCAGTTCTTGCAGGAAAACTTCAGATCTGGCTTTGCTTCTACTGTGCCTATATGGATCTACCCAGGGGTGGGTTTTACTTACCTTTACCACTGGTTTGCTGTACGCGTGCTCACTTTGCACATGTGCACTGTTCGTGCAGCCTTCTGTGCATACACTTTACTCACTCGCATGCTTTCCATGCATGAACCCAGCCTCAAAAACGTGCCTAAATAGCATGACTTGGAGCCAGGGCGGATGGGTGGGCGATCGCTGCTACCAGTTCGTTTGAACCAGTGCGAACCAGCTGAATGCCACCTCTGGATCTATCAGTAAACTCATACCAGAGGTGGGTTTCAGCAGGTTCTGACCAGTTCGGGAGAACCAGTAGCAGAAATTTTGAGTAGTTCAGAGAACCAGTAGTAAAAATTCTGACTAGCCCCACCCCCATCTATTCTCTGCCTCCCAAGTCCCAGCTGATTGGGAGGAAATGATGATATTATAGTAACCTTGCCCTGGATTGGGGACGGAATGGAGATTTTACAGTACCCTTCCCCTGCCATGCCCACCAAGCCACGCACACCAAGCCACACCCACAGAACCAGTAGTAAACAATTTTGAAACCCACCACTGAATCATACCCTTGGTAAAATAGCAATAGCAAAAGCACTTAGACTTACACAGCACTTCATGATGCTTTACAGCCCTCTTTAAGCGGTTTTACAGAGTCAGCATATTTCCCCCAACAATTTAGGTCCTCATTTTACCCACCTCAGAAGGATGAAAGGCTGAGTCAATCTTGAGCCAGGTGAGATTTGAACTGCTAAATTGCAGACAGCCGGCAGGCAGCAGAAGTAGCCTGCAGTACTGCACTCTAACCACTGTGCCACCGTGACTCATAAATTATGTCTCTGGGGTTTCTTTCGCTGCATATGCCAATGGGATGGTTGACAAAGGGTTAAAGAAACTAGATATGTTTAGCAAAGGAACAAAAGGTTAAAGGAGACACGATGGTGATATTCCAATATGGATTTCAACCCTTCCATTCTGGTGATGGTTTTGTCAATGCCGATGATGTTCAAGGAGTGTCCCAGGTGTTGTGGGATTGGACCCAAGGCGCCAATTACAGTTGGTGCTACTTTTGCTTGATTTTATAATTATGGTTCGATGCAGAGTCAGCCAGATGTTCAGACTCAATTTGGCATTTTTGTTCACCTCTTGAGTCTTTCCCAGGTCAGTGGTGGAATTCAAATTTTTTTACTACTGGTTCTGTGGGTGTGGCTTGGTGGGCGTGATGTGGCTTGGTGGGCATGACTTGATGGGCATGGCAGGGGAAGAATATTGCAAAATCTTCATTCCCTCCCCTCTCCTGGGGGAAGGATATTGCAAAATCTCCATTCCCTTCCCACTCTGGGGCCAGTCAGAGGTGGATTTTTCCGGTTCTCTGAACTACTTAAAATTTCTGCTACCGGTTCTCCAGAACCTCTCAGAACCTGCTGAATTTCACCCCTAATCCAGGTGCTTTGGGATTGCATCCAAGGTGCCTATTACAATAGGTACTGTCTTTGCTTCCTTTTGCCTCAGTCATTCTACATCTATTTTTTAATTATTATTATGGTTAGTTCCATAGTCAGCCAGATGTTTAGACTGGATTCACATTTTTGTCCACCTACTGAGTCCTTCCCAAGGACCTGGGATAGGCAGGTGTGATTTGATAGTGCTAAACACATAGTTACAGGGTGTAAGCTGTTTCAACGAAAACTGCCTTTTGCAATTGACGGATGGTGAGTTTGTCAATGCTGGTGTTGAAAATGACGTTCCAGTTGTTTTGGAGTTGCAAATTGGTACTTTTACTATTGGGACTACCTTGGCTTGCTTTTATTATTATGATTCATTGCACAGTCATCCAATTGAATCCCAAGTCAAGCTGCCTTTTGCAATTGACTGACGGTGATTTTGTCAATGCCGATGGTATTCAAGTGTTGTTGTTGCTGTTGTTACAACCCACTAAAAGAAAACTCCTCCTTTACTCCTGTCACTAATCCTGGGAATGTCATCCTGCCTCCATGTCAAATTTAAGGAACACAACACTGGATTCCTAAATGTTTGATATGGAAATTCAATTCAAAGTGATGGCTTTGGGTGCCTTTAGGGCAGGGGGTCTCCAAACTTGGCAACTTTAAGACCTGTGGACTTCAACTCCCAGAACTCCTCACCTCAGCAAAGCTGGCTGAGGAATTCTGGGAGTTGAAGTCCACAAGTTTTAAAGTTGCCAAGTTTGGAGACCCCTGTTTTAGGGGTCCAAATCAGCTTGAGTTGAACTGAACTGGCTGGGTTTTGCAGAAGGTTATTTCTGACAGTCTGATGAATAACAGTAATGCTGGGGAAAGCATTAAACAGTCTACTTTTGCTGGTGCCAGTATCCGGGGGATGATTGATTGATTGGTTCAATTTATATGCCGCCCTTCTCTGGAGACTCAGGGCGGCTTACAATGCATCAAGCAATAGCCTTCATACTTTTGTATATACCTGCTTAGTAGGGCTTTTGACCCCGACCCCAAGCAGTGTTCTTATTTTATACAAAGTCAGCTTATTGCCCCCACAATCCAGATCCTCATTTTACCTACCTCGAAAGGATGGAAGGCTGAGTCAACCTTGAATGACTCAGATGGGGAGAAAAGGGAGAAAACCCCTTTCCCACATTACTGCAAAGGCCATTATTGAAAACCTTCCATTTAAATGCAAACCAAATGAATGAATGAACTAGGATACAGGGATGAGTTAGCAGAGAAGAAGGAGCATCAGGCAATGGATGTCTATGGGATCAGAGCTTGCCAGAAACCTGTCATGTTTCCAGAGACACGAAAGAAATAGAATATTTTGAGATGCCATTCCTCAGCTGGAGGAAGAGTTTTGCCCATCGCTAAGTAGGACAAGTTCCAAAAAACAAAAAAAACCCTGAAGGGAAGGGGAGGGGAGGGAAAGAGAGAGAGAGACACAGCTCGTTTGTCATGCTGAAGGCGATCAAAATTCTTCATTTAACCCCGAATGAGCAAAAGTTCCTGGATGCAGCCCCTTTGAAAGGAACAGCGGTTTGATCGAAAACACTGGGATCACACTGTTACGGATAGATAGCGTTTATCTATCATCCCCACCGCCCGCCCGCCTGCCCGCTCCTTCTCCTTGCCCGTCTCAGTTTTTAAAATGCATTATCAGATTTATTCGCCGTACTGTTTGGTTTCAAAGCAGTTTCAAATCCAGGCACTTCTAATGTAATTCAGGCTTTTGACTCAAAGGCTCACCCTCAGATATTAAATCAACAGAGAGCTTCATACTGCCACCTTTAGCACTGGGCGATGATTGAATTCATAATTTCGGAAAGACGGCTGCATAAATATATCCCCGCTAATCAAGGCAAAGGATAATCCAACTACATTTAAGCAGAAGATGAGAAGCTGCGCCCAAAGGGAAAATGTCAGCTCTCTTCGAGAGCATATTCCTGAAAGTATTGTTTCTATACATTCCATCATTTCTATTTCTGTATAATTTAAAGAGAGCCAATTTGGAAACTGGTTAAAGTGCTGGCCTAGAAACCAGGAGACTATGAGTTCTAGTCCTGTCTCTGGCATGAAAGCCAGCTGGGTGACTTTGGGTCAATCACCAGGAGACTGTGAGTTCTAGTCCTGCCTCTGGCATGAAAGACAGCTGGGTGACTTTGGGACAATCACCAGGACACTGTGAGTTCTAGTCCTGCCTCTGGCATGAAAGCCAGCTGGGTGACTTTGGGTCAATCACCAGGAGACTGTGAGTTCTAGTCCTGTCTCTGGCATGAAAGCCAGCTGGGTGACTTTGGGTCAATCACCAGGAGACTGTGAGTTCTAGTCCTGCCTCTGGCATGAAAGCCAGCTGGGTGACTTTGGGTCAATCACCAGGAGACTGTGAGTTCTAGTCCTGCCTCTGGCATGAATGTCAGCTGGGTGACTTTGGGTCAATCACCAGGAGACTGTGAGTTCTAGTCCTGCCTCTGGCATGAAAGCCAGCTGGGTGACTTTGGGTCAATCACCAGGAGACTGTGAGTTCTAGTCTCACTTTAGGAACCAAAACCAGCTGGGTAATTTGGGTCAATCACCAAGAGACTGTGAGTTCTAGTCGTGCCTTAGGCACCAAGGCAGCTGAGTAATTTGGGTCACACCAAGAGACTGTGAGTTCTAGTCCTGCCTTAGGGACCAAAATCTCTCAACCTCACAGAGTTGTTTTTCACCACCTTGAATTAGGGTTAAATTAAAGGCAGGAATTATAGCAATAGCACTTAGACTTATATACCACTTCGCAGTGCTTTTTCTAAGTGGTTTACAGAGTCAGCATATTGCCCTGGGTTCTCATTTTACCCACCTCGGAAGGAAGGACGGAAGGCTGAGTCAACCTGGAGCCTGGTGAGATTCGATCTGCCAAATTTCAGGCAGCCGGCAGTCAGCAGAGTTACCTGCACTCAAACCACTGCACCACTGCGGCTCATTAAAACAAACAAACAAGTAATTCTTCTCAATTTAACTCTCCTTCCTGTTACCAACATTGATACCTAATTGGGTGAAAATAGATGGAGTTCAAAGATAAAGCTTTGAGTGTGAGATTGGAGCACCAGCCTTTGGGGACAACTAAAAAGGGAAGTGTCATTGAAAAACCAGGCTGATGTCAGTTAGAGGCAACAGGTTATGTGATTCATGTTTGTTAGGAAATGGTTATTTATCTAACTAGTTGGTCAGGCAATATATAAACCAACAATGTATGTTGGCAGTCAGAAAGGTATTATATAGCTTTAAGACTGTGTTGCATCATCCTGTATCCTGATTGGCTAAGCTCTGTAGCCAATATACTTAAGGGAAGTCAGGATCATGGCTTGTGTGGATACTACACCATTTTACCTGCTTATTTGCTGTAACTCCCTACCTGATCGCTCTGCATGATCACTGTTTGATCATAGCTACATGTTGCTTTCTACTATTTATTGAATGTTTTGATATTGAACTTGTTCCTGTTTTGAAACTCAAGAAGAACTGTTTTAATGTGTATGACTACAACTGGTAAGAAGAAGTTAACCAGTAGTTAACAATGTTAACTATTTTGGCCTGCCAAAAATGGACAGTTGTTTGCTCATGATAATTTGGCAGCCCCAGGCCCTCCCTGTTTGAACTGAGAACTGAGGCAGAGTGAGGCTTGGTTAGCACTTGTATGCAATGGCTGTGTTGTGACCCCGACTCTGGAGCCTGTCCTAACAGAGGAAGAGGACTCAGAAGGTGATGGGGAGGAACTGATAAGGCCTCCCTCTCCAGGACCGCCCTCTCTGGCAATGCCTCAGGTTCCATCCGAAGGCCAAGAGAACAGCCTGGGATATGCCAGCAGGAAAGCATATTGGAACAACAACAGATAGGGAGCGAGGATGATGAATCCTGGCTTGATCCCAGGCAGTGTCGGAGGGAGAAGCGTGCGCAGCAACGAAAGAGGCGTGGGAGGGCCAGAGATTGAGCTGAGTCACTGAGCCATACCACACAAGGAATAAAAGTGGGTGGGATTGCTCTTCAGGCTTTGTAATGGTCAAAGTTAAAAACCTGAGAGTCACATCGCGGTACCTGAAATCGGGCTTGTGCATATTTGGATTGGACCTTGGCTAACTCTTGCTTCGTGGATTACTTTTTGCTACTGAACCGGACTGAGGATAAACTCTGTCTTGCTGACTGTGAGTGAAAACTGATTTGGCAGGCATTTCTCAGTTTACTGCCAAAACTCTTATCTGCAAGGGTTTCTAGTCCGATTGCTTAATAAAATCTTGGCAGGCCTGCCTGGTTGTGTGTTTGCCTGTGTGGGGAAGGGGGACAGAACAGGTGGTATTCATCCACTTTGGACTGGTTCAGGCAACTGGTAGTGGCAATCTGCGCCCATGCACCCCAGCGCTATGCCAGCCACTTTTTCTAAGCCACGTGTATGTGTGCAAGCCATGCATGTGAGCAAAGGACATGCGTGGAAGACGGCACATGCTCACATTTTCGGTGCACAGCGAACGGGTGGTAAAATTATGTGAAACCCATCTCTTCTTGTATGGTAGAGCAGAAGGAAGTAACCAATCTGTAAATTAGGCTGGAAGGCAGCAAAAGAAAGTACTGTAGTTAAAATTATCTCCATATTTATAACAGTCCACAGCTATCACCAAGAAAATTACTTGTCAATGGCTACACGACAATGATGTGGGGGGTGGGGATGTCTCCTCCCATCTCTGTTTGTAACTGGCACCTCTAATAATGAAACCTACAAGCAGTTCTCAACTTATGGCCACAATTGAGCTCAAAATTTCCATCACTAAACAAGACAGAAGTTAAGTGAGCTTTACCCCATTCTACTACCTTTCTTGCCATTGTTCTTAAAGAATGGAGTGGAGTGGAAGTGTAGGGTAGGGTAGGGTGGGTAGGATGGAGTGGAGTGGAATGGAATGGAATGGAATGGAATGGAATGGAATGGAATGGAATGGAATGGAATGGAATAGAATAGAATAGAATAGAATAGAATAGAATAGAATAGAATAGAATAGAATAGAATAGAATAGAAAATATGGAATGGAATGGAATGGAATGGAATGGAATGGAATGGAACGGAATATATAGAATTAGGATAGGATAGGATAGCGTAGGGTAGCGTAGGGTAGGGTAGGGTAGAGTAGAGTAGAGTAGAGTAGAGTAGAATAGAATAGAATAGAATAGAATAGAATAGAATAGAATAGAATAGAATAGAATAGAATAGAATAGAAAATATGGAATGGAATGGAATATATAGAATAGAATAGAATAGAATAGAATAGAATAGAATAGAATAGAATAGAATAGAATAGAATAGAATAGAATAGAATAGAATAGAATAGAATAGAATAGAAAATATGGAATGGAATGGAATATATAGGATAGGATAGGATAGGATAGGATAGGATAGGATAGGATAGGATAGGATAGGATAGGATAGGATAGGATAGAATAGGATAGGATAGGATAGAGCTGGAAGGGACCTTGGAGGTCTTCTAGTCCAGCCCTCTGCTCAAAGAGGAGAACCTATACCAACTCAGACAAGCGACTGTCCAGTCTTTTAAAAAAAACCTCCAGTGATGAAGCCCCTACAAATTCTCAAGGCAAGCTGTTCCAGGTTGCTTCTCTCTTTGATTAGTTTCCATCCATTGTTTCTTTTCTTGCCTTCTGGTGCTCTGGAGAATAATCTGACACCCTGAAATACTGGAAGACTACTATCCTGTCACCCCTAGTCCTTCTTTTCTCTAGACTGGCCATGCCCAATCCCTGCAACCGTTCTTCATATGATTTAGTCTCCAGGCCCTTAATCAGCTTCGCTGGTCTTTGCACCTTTTTTTCCAAAGTCTCGACAACTTTTTTTTGTAATGTGGTGACCAAAACTGGATGCAGTATTCCAGGTGTGGTCCTATTAAGGCTTTATAAAATGGTACTAATACTTTCATTCATTCATCTGATATATATTCTGTTTTCCCTCCAGGAACTCAAGGCAGCCCAGGATGAAATATCCTACTGTGGCTATTCTATGCCATACCAAATTGAGAAGTAAAGTCATGTCTAATTTCAAGTCTAAAAAAGATGAACGTTGCAATGTAGCATGAGCTATCAGCACCTTGGACAGCACAAAACTGGTGATACTGGCTGGAAAGCTGTTTCACCCCATCCCAAATTTGATGTTTCTTGAAGTCTTCAGAATGCCAGTTGGTGTTTTAACATAGGCTTCCCAAGAGCATGAAGCAGATTCCTTGTCCCGACAAAAAACCCTTTTTATTTAGTTACTGTGAATTCCTCTCATTCACATCCAGCAAAGTCTTTCAAGGGAGAATTTACAATCACAAAACTTATCTGGCTTGGAGAGCTGCCAGGCCGATATCTTCAAAACTTGGCAAGAAGTCTCTGAGCGTCATGAACCAATTAAGTGAACTAATTGTCTCCTGCAAAGTCCCCTCCCCTTTTGTTCTTCTTTATTCCCTATGGGAGGGGCCATTCACCATCCAACTGTGGCTTTACTCCTGAGTTGACCTTTGTTCCTTAGCTGTTCCCTTCTGGCAGCTTTGCATATATGCACACTGGGAACAGGTTCCAGATGTTCTTCTGCCCCACTGATTTCCGACTCCGAAGGTAGCTGACCACTGTCAGATGGCTCTGGCCCCATCTCTGCCTCCGATGCAGAGTCCTCATCAGAGCCTTCCCCAGACTCCAGGACTGGCCCATGTTCCTCCCCAATCTCCTCACTGTCTGAGTCTGCCACCAGCTCCACTGGCCAATGGCGGGCCATAACAATAGGTTCAATTTTTCCATCTCTTCAGCTTTCTGCATCCAGAACTTAGTTCTCGCTGCTTAATTTCAAATATTTCGGCTCTCTTTTTAATTTCCTGATTCTGCTTGGGGGGAAAAGAGATAAACCCTCCACCCCATTGCAAGCTGAAGATAATATCCTTGGACTAGGATGTGGCAGAATGGATGATGTGACCTTCTGGAGAAATAACAAAACCAGTAACTTATCTGACTCACATCCTTCTTGGCTTAGTCTCGGAAGGAGAAGATGTCTCAGCAACAATTCAGTGCAAGGTAAAGATAATAACAGGCCTTCAAAGCTGAATGGGGTTTGAATCTTGGAGCACTTCTCTCCTAATCTAACATACTAAATATTATATTCTTTTTCCTTTCCTTAAAAGTGTTTCCATTTTTATTTCATTTACAATATTACAAAGAAACATCTAGTTGCTTACAACCCTGAGCTACAAGTAGAACACTTGTAGCTCAGGGTTGCAGTCTTCAGTGTTCTCTGATTGTTTTCTTGCAGATGTTTCATGACCCAACTAGGTAATATCATCAATCCTAGAAAGGAATAGGGTTTTATTTCTGTTTATATACTAGTGGTTGCCCTGTCAGTGTTGGTGGGAATATTCTAAGGCAGTGATGGTGAACCTTTTCGGCACCGAGTGCCCAAACAGGAACACACATACATGTCCATGCATGTGCGCACACCGGAGTGGTTTTGGCCTTTTTCCAGGCCATTTTTGGCCTGTTTCTCAGACTGTTTTCAGGCTGTTTTTCAGCCATTTTCAGGACATTTTTCAGGCCGTTTTCTGGCAGTCCAGCAGCCATGAAGACCAGTTGGCTGGCGCACCAGAAGCCGGAAGAACAGCTGGCAACAGCACACATGTCCACAGAGAGGACCACCTCGTGTCATAGGTTCACCATCACGGTTCTAAGAGATCCCTTGATTAGGCGGTTGTTTACTATGGGGTCTTTGCTGCTCTCTGAGCTTGTTTATCTTCTTGGAGATATTTCATTACCCAACTAGGTAACATCAGCAGAGCTAGAAGGGAGTGGGGTTTTATTTTCTGTTTATGTACAAATGGCTTGCTCTGTCCTTGATATCATCTGTACCGCCATAACTGTCTGGTTTGGTTCTGCAACCCAACAAGACAGACACCGACTTCAGAGGATAATTAGAACTGCAGAAAAAACAATGGCTACCAACCTGCGTTCCATTGAGGACCTCTATACTGCATGAGTCAAAAAGAGGGCTGAGAAAATATCTACAGACCCCTCGCATCCTGGACATCAACTGTTTCAACTACTACCTTCCAAACGACACTATGGAGCATTGCACACCAGAACAACTAGACACAAAGACAGTTTTTTTTCCGAACACCATCCCTCTGCTAAACAAATAATTCCCTCAACACTGTCAAACTATTTACTAAGTCCGAACTACTGTTAATCTTCTCATCTTCTCATCGTTCCCACCACCCATCTCCATCCACTTATGACTGTATGACTGTAACTTTGTTGCTTGTATCCTTACCATTTATATTGATATTGTTTTCCAATTGCTTATTTCTAACCTATGACTATCATTAAGTGTTGTACCTTATGATTCTTGACAAATGTATCTTTTCTTTTATGTACACCGAGAGCGTATGACCCAAGACAAATTCCTTGCATGTCCAATCACACTTGGCCAATAAAGAATTCTATTCTATTCTATTCTATTCTATTCTATTCTATTCTATTCTATTCTATTCTATTCTATTCTATTCTATTCTATTCCATTCCATTCCATTCCATTCCATTCCATTCCATTCCATTCCAATCCTATCCTATCCTATCCTATCCTATCCTATCCTATCCTATCCTATCCTATCCTATCCTATCCTATCCTATCCTATCCTATCCTATCCTATCCTATCCTATATTCTATCCTATCCTATCCTATCCTATCCTATCCTATCCTATCCTATCCTATCCTATCCTATTCTATTCTATTCTATTCTATTCTATTCTATTCTATTCTATTCTATTCTAATGGTGGGAGTGTTCTTGGTGTTGGCCCCTAGATTATACTCTTGTTTACTGTTTGATTATGTACCTGAATTTGCCATGAAAAGTAAAACAATAAAAAGCTGTGAGAAAATAGACTGCCTGCAAAATGGCCAGTATTTGGGCTACTGGTGCCCTGTCCATTTAAAACCTCTCTCTAAGACAGCCCAGTAACTTGTGGCTGTAAAAGCTGAGGAGAAAGGCAGCTGGGTGTGGTGGTGTTGAGGTGGGAGTGAGAGGAATTGTGGTTTGTGTTGGTTTAGGAAATTAAAACACTCTGAAGGAGCGGTGGGTTGCTGATTGTTCAGATTGGCTCGGGCGAACTAGTGGTTCCAACCAGGGCTGGCCCCGCCCACTCACCCTGGCACTATCATGGCCTATATCCATGAAGGTGAACCTATGGCACAGGTGCCACAGATTGCACGCAGAGCCACTTTGGTGGGCACGTGAGCTCAGCTTCAACACGCATGCGTGTGCCAGCCAGCTGATTTTCGGGCTTTCTGGGCCCACCAATGACATTGTTTCCAGCCTCCGGAGGGCCTCTTGGGGGGGTGGCGATGGCCATTTTTGCCCTCCCCAGGCTCCTAGAAAGGCTCTGGAGCCTGAGGAGAGCAAAAAACAAGCCAACCGGGCCCACTTTGCCATCACGTGCCAAAAGCAGGGGGGAACATGGGGGGGGGGCACATAGAATTATGGATGTGGGCATGCATGCGTGTGACCCCACCATGCTCCCCCCACTTTTGGCACGCGATGGCCAAAAGGTTAGGCATCACTGTCCTATATAATTGCCGTTTTTTTGATGCTGCATGCATGCTCACATTTTCTTTTTTCTTTTTTCTTTTCTTTCTTTTTTCTTGAAGACGTTTTGCTTCTCATCCAAGAAGTTCTGACTGAATAGTGGAGGATGGAAAGATATATATTCCTTGCAGTCATCTGGTTGTTAGTGCTCTTTCTGAGAGTCCTTGAGGCCACTTGGAGGTTTATCTGCACCCCCAGGGCACAGATAGTGCATAGTGCAAATAGTGCACTATGAATAGTGAAAATAGTGAGGGGCACAGACCGTGGTGGGATTCAGCCAGTTTGTACCTATTCGGGTACAAACTGGCTGGTTGTTAACTTTCTAAGCAGTTCAGAGAACCAGTTGTTGGAAGAAATCTTATTTTGGTTTTTTTCCGCTTTACGGGACTAATCCTGTAAGGAAGGCAGGAAGGAAATATTCTGGTGTTGTTTCTAGCCTAATCTTTATTCCCCTGCTTACAGAAAGCCTCTCTGGTTAACCTTATTACATTGTAACAGCTAACGGGAAGTGCCCATCAACATGAGTAACGTTGAGTTGGCCATGCCCACACGGTCACATGGCCACAGAGCCACGCCTACCCAGCTGGTCACTAGGGCAGAGAACCAGTTGTTAAATTATTTGAATCCCACCACTGGGCACAGATAAACCTGCAAGTAGCCTCAAGGATTCCCAGAAAGAGTGCTAACGACCAGATGACTGCAAGGAATATAAATCTTTCCATCCTCCATCATTCAGTCAGAACTGAAGGAGCTCCTTGGATGAGAAGTGAAACATCTTCAAGAAAAAAAAAAAAAGTCCAGTTGCCTCTTGAAAAAGCACCTTTGGAATAACAGTGACTTGGATGAGTGAGAATCTCCATAGACAGGAATGGGATGGTTATGTTCCTTAAATTGAAGTTTCATTATAGGAAGATGTAGTCCACCCAGGCTGGCGTGCCACACTATTTAAGATTAAGCAATGGGGAAAACAGTTGGCTGTTGTTGGGTTTATTTTTTCCCCCCACTTCAAAATTAATTGCACCACAAAGTCAGGAGAAAGCATTAAGAAACAAATGGAAATAATAAGCACAAAGATCAGGAAGAAATAGAAAAGAGAGGAGGGGTGAATGATTTTAAAACTTAATTTAATAAAGTGTGTTACAGATGCTGAAAAATGCATTTACTTTTGAACTGGCAGGAGTGTGTTATTGTGAAGTAGAATTTAACTGTAATGGGGTTTCTGCTTCATCAACTGCAATAATTATTTTTCTCGATTTTGCCCTGGCTATTTTGTGTAATGATTTCTAGGTGTGCATTTGCAAAATACATGAAAGAGAGAGAGAGAGGGAGAGAGAGAGAGAGAAAGCGGGTGGAGATTGCACATTGATGAGTACAAATATGCATTTTATTTACACCCTGTTCTAATTTCTTTTCTTTCAGAAAACTACAAATTCTTCCGACTAACAGCTCGATCCCCAACAGCTCAACTTATAGTCCAGATAAGCCTAAGGATCCAAATTGGAAAATACAAGAAACAGAATCTTGCATAGCTTCTTTGAAAGATTGGAAGCCCCAAAGCTAACACAGCATGATGTGAGATTACAGGCAGATGTAAATTATGGAAAAATCAGAGCTTGGCATGTTTCTCTCCCCCCACCCCCCCACACACACCTCATTTAATTTTTGTTTCTTAGTGCATTCATTTCTTTTCACTTTTATTTACTTTACACAAAAAAAACAGAAAAGTCAGGGCCATGTCATAGCGTCTAGACAAAACATGAAGCTACAATTCCCGAATTCCTCTACAGAAGAAGGGATGGCAGAATTGGAGGTGGAGTCAAAAGGGAAATGAGCCTAGAATCCCAACATAGCCACAAGCAAGCTAAGTTCAACCTCTCTTGAGTGCCTTTGAACCTTCTCTAACTCTAAGAAGGTGCCAAACATTAGTTGAGAAAATTCTTGTGTGTCAAACCTGAAGTGAATCTTGGAGCCATCTTGGAGCCACAACAGAGGGAGAGGGGATATAGCTAGATAGGATTTTGTAGCCAAAACAATAAAGTTTTCCTGTGGAAACCAAGGACATTCTCACAGGTGCCTGGCCAGAGGAGGAGTGAAGTAACCAAGCAAACAGCCAGCACCTTGATTGGACAGCATGACCAGTGACTTGGGAGAAAGGGGACAACTTTTATCTTTTAATTAGGTGAAAGCCGTGGGAACTTTCAGAGTCGGCTTTCACCAGTTGTGCCAATATGATGTTTCCAAGAAATTGTTCTTTGAGCAATCTACCTGTCTCGGAGTTCTGTTCTCCATGGGTGCATTACTTGGAACGCTGACACTGTGTATTGACTTTTAGCAATACAGCAATTTAATTGAATTTTAGAAGATAGAATAACAGAGTTGGAAGGGACCTTGGAGGTCTTCTAGTCCAACCCCTTGCTTAGGCAGGAAATCCTACACCACTTCAGACAAATGGTTATCCAACATCTTCTTAAAAACTTCCAGTGTTGGAGCATTCACAACTTTTGGAGGCAAGTCATTCCACTGATTAATTGTTCTAACTGTTCTAATTGTTCTAATTGTCAGGAAATTTCTCCTTAGTTCTAAATTGCTTCTCTCCTTGATTAGTTTCCATCAATTGCTTCTTGTCAGGTGCATTGGAGAATAGCTTGACTCCCTCTTCTTTGGGGCAGCCCCTGAGATATTGGAACACTGCTATCATGTTACCTCTAGTCCTTCTTTTCATTAAACTAGACATACCCAGTTCCTGCAACTGTTCTTTATATGTTTTAGCCTCCAAGCCCCTAATCATCTTTGTTGCTCTTCTCTGCACTTTTTCTAGAGTCTCAACATCTTAACAGAAATGGTTCAGGAAGTGAACTTGGTCATCTCTGAGATAATGGTTATCAAAGGCTCCAAGCTGAAAATATGGGCCTCTTCTGCCATCCACCAACGTATTGACCAAATACAATGATTTTGGATTTTGCTAAAAAGCATTTTTCCGTTTTATCAAGAATCGCCCTCCACCTCACCCATGCTGTCAACATTGTCAGAGAATTCAAACTACCAGCATCAAAGGAAGATTCGTCTTCCTAACAACTTCACTAATAAGGCATTGAAGCACTGAGTTGTGGGATAGTTCCTACTTTGTTTTCTTGGCAAATGCAAAAGTGGAAGTGAAAAGGAGCATTACAGCAATAGTTTTAATATACTTTATAGTAAGAGGTGGCTAGAAGGGCTGAGAAGAACTTCTGATGGTTGGCTAGGTGGCACCATCTGCTGTAGACCTTCATCTTGACCTTGATTGTGTACTTGGTCCATTAAACTGAACACACTGTGCTTTTGTCTCTCCGCTTCCCCAGGTTTTCACTGTTCTGATCTTTTATAAGCCATATTTTTGTCTGTACCCTGCTAGGTGGCAGCACTTAACTGACTTTGGTTGAGCTCAGAAAGCCAAGCACACACAATGCACAGACAAACCAGGCAGAGCTTCAAACTGTTGTGCCCACCATCTTGATTTTTTTGAGTGGAATCTGTGGACACCTCCGATCTGGTTGGATGGAAGACCACATACACTCCTGAATGGGCAACATCTCTAGGTTGTCATTGAGAAATCTATAGGGAGATGGATATTTTGTCATCATCTGGAGTTGAGCAATAGTCTTTCCAATTGCTACTTATGGTTGCGAAACCTGGATTCTGTAAAAGGCAGATAGAAGTGTCAGGATTCCAAGTAATACACCCATAGTGAACAGAACTCCGAGGCAGGTATATTCCTCAAAGAATAGTTTTATTTGAATATATCATATTGGCACAGGCTGGTGAAAACCAACTCTGAATATTCCCACGGTTTTCACCTAATTAAAAGTAAAAAATTTTCTCTTCCCCAAACAATCAGTCACATGATCCAATCAAGGTGTTGTCTGGTTGCCCGGTAACTTCATTCCTCCTCTCTCCGAACAGCTGTGGAAATGTCCTTGGTTTCCAGGGGAAAGTACTTTGTTTTGGCTACAAAACCCCAGCTATCTCTATTCTCCCTTCCCTCTGTTGTGTGGCAACCCCTGAAGCCTCCAAGATGGCTTGAAGGTTCACTTCTGGATTGACACACAGGAATCTTCTGAACTAATGTTTAGCACCTGCTTAGAGCTAGAGAAGGTTCAAAGGCACTCAAGAGGGGTTGAACTTTGCTTACTTATGGCTATGTTGAGATTCTAGGCTTATCTCCCTTTTGACTCCACCTCCAGTTCTTCCATCCCTTGTTCTATACAGCAATACCGAAGCTTCAAAAGGGCCATGGTCAGGTCAGCTTCAGGGTTGACAAGAAGATGGGTTGGATGCCTTTGAACTGAGATGTTAGAGATGACTATTACACATCCCACGGACTGCAAAAATAACAAAGACATACTAGACTGAATTTCACCAAAAATATAACTTGAAGCCAAGATCATCAAAAAGCTAAGGCTAATCATACTTTGGCCATGTCACACAAGGTGACTTATTCGAAAAGTCAATGATGCTGGGAGTGATCAGCGTAGAAAGGAGAAGGGGTTACCCTAATACCCGTTGGCTGGACACTATAAAGGATGACACCAGGATGACCATGGCAGATCTGAAGGAGGTGGTATATGTTCTGCTTTCCCAGCAGCACAAAGCCGAGTCCTCATCCCAATAAACCCCTTTTATCTAATTGATAGTGAATTCCTCTCCAGCAAAGTCTTTCCTCTCCCACAGTCTTTCAAGATAGTTCCCAATTACCAACCTTTATCAGGCTTGGAGAGTGGCCAGGCCGATATCTTTCAGACACTGCAATACATGGCAAGAATGCAGGAATGAACTAATTGTCTCCTGCAAACTCCACTCATCTTTTATTCCCTCTGGGAGGGGCCATTCATTGTCCACCTGTGGCCTTACTCCCAAGTCGACCCTTAGCTGTTTAGCTGTTAGCTGTTCCCTTCATTTGGCAACTCTGCACATGCGCACACTGGGAACAGGCTCCAGCTGTTCCTTTGCCTCACTGATGTCTGACTCCAAAGGCAGCTGATAACTGGCATACGGCTCTGGCTCCCTCTCTGCCTCCAATGCACAGCCCTCCTCAGAGCCTTCCCCAGACTCCAGGACTGACCCATGTTCCTCCCCAACCTCCTCACTGTCCGAATCTATTGCCAGATCTGCTCGCGGACCACAACTGTGTGAGACAACAGGGCATGGAGAGCACTGATCCCTAGAGTGGGCGAGGGTTGACCACAATTGAACTGGCTGACAACAATGAAGTTGAGCTTGATTAGAAGAAATTTTTTTATATGGTGCTCAAAACTTTTCTGTACCTTGCTTTCATTGTGTGCAGCAAATCAGTTCATTCTTCTTTCCTATTGCTGGTAGATCAGTAGAAGGCAACCAAAAACCTCTAGTAAACCCTTAAAAAACATACAATGGTAATAGTGCAGCAAACCTTCAAGGTTTTTCCAAAGGTGACATGTAGAACTGGCTTTAGAAAGTAGAACAATAGAATTCTACCATCACCGGATTCACAATTGATGCAGTCCCTCAGGTCAGCTTCTTGTCTCAGATGGATTCAGTTCAGAATAGAAAGAATAATTCATATACTTGCTTTTTGAGGTAAAAAAAAAAATACTTCTGAGTCCTCCTTCCATTTCTGGAAGGAGTTTGGAACATAACAAAATTAAATTTATCTAGGACCAACCTCATCACCCACCCACTCACATGTTTTACAAATGAAACGGCGGAGGAGGAGGAGGAGGAGGAGGAGGAGGAGGAGGAGGAGGAGGAGGAGGAGGAGGAGGAGAAGAAGAAGAAGAAGAAGAAGAAGAAGAAGAAGAAGAAGAAGAAGAAGAAGAAGAAGAAGAAGAAGAAGAAGAAGAAGAAGAAGAAGAAGAAGAGAAAACCACTTCCATAAGTGCTTTATGGAAGGCCATTTACAAAATCAACAGTGAACTAACTATAGCAGTGGATTTCATGTATTACAACCCTCCATTATCGCATTATTGAAAGTTAGTGACAAAATGGCTATTTTCAATTCTCCTTCTCTTTCCTCTTCCTCCTCCTCCTCCCCCTCCTCCTCCTCCTCCTCCTCCTCCTGTAATGGAACACCCACAGCTTCTGTAGGCAAGTTGCTCTACTGATTAATTGTTCTCATTTTCAGGAAATTTCAACTCAGTTCTGATTGGTTCTTCTCATCCTCCTCGTCCTCATCCTCCTCCTCCTTTATATACACGTCCATGTCATATTTGTCCCAAAGGAAGTTTCTTTCAAAAGGCAACTGGGCTTTCTTATTTTGCTAAACACCTCTAGGCCGACTTATATACATTTTCAATCTAGGTCAAATAATTGTGTCAGTTCTCGGACCCATAAATTTGATGCAGACCATGATGGCTGCATCAGCCAAGCTGTTTTTGATTCTACCAAAAGAACTGTTCTTAAAGAGCAAAAAAATAATAATTGTCACCCTCCAATCATGTTTTTAATAATTTTCTCTTTTGTTCACAGAGCCGCCGTTGCACACTGGTTAAAGCGTAGTACTGCAGGCTACTTCTGCCGACTGCCGGCTGCCTGCAATTTGGCAGTTTGAATCTCACCAGGCTCAAGTTGACTCAGCCTTCCATCTGTCTGAGGTCAGTAAAATGAAGAGCCAGATTGTTGGGGGCAAGAGGCTGATTCTGTAAATGGCTTAGTGAGGGCTGTAAAAGCACTGTGAAGCGGTATATAAGTGTTGTTGCTATTGCTATTGATAAGTGTGAGCTAGTAACATTTTAGGCTTGGGGTCATGCTCCTCTCATTTTAGAGGAATCATAGAATCAGTGGTGGTATTCAAATCTATCTGCCGACGCAGAGAAGTTGTATTCAAACAACTGAATGCTGGAAGTGTAGGAAAGAAAGAGGCACATACTACCACCAATGGTGGACATGCCCGAAAGCAAGGGAATTTTGGGGGATGATAAAAGGATGGCTAAATGAAATTCTAGACACCAAAATTGAGTGGCACCCAGGGACATGCCTGCTCGGATTTAGGCCAGAGAAAACGGGAAAGGATATATGGTATCTTGCTCTGCATGTGATTATAGCAGCGAGACTGGTATATGCACAATTCTGGAAAAACCAAAATAGCCCACCAGGAGAACTCATTACTCAGAAGATTTTAGAATGCGCAGAGGCGGATAAATTAACTAAAAAATTGAAAGACAAAGATCAAACGCCAATATGTTTATCATGGGAAAAATTTTATAGATGGATCGAGAAAAAGAAAACAATGGTAAAATAGATGAGAAAATATATATTTTATTAGAAATATAATATAGAATATGTAAAATAATATAATATGTAGTATATGTATGTAATGAAATAGAAAAGATTAGATTGATGTATGAAGAGATGTAAGATGTTCTGTCTCCTCTGGACTATAATACCATCCAAAATGTACGATATTGGGATAAGGGGGTATAGGGTCACTCCTATACACATTGGTTTTGTTTTTTGTTTTTTGTTTGTATTGTTTTGTATTGTATTCAAATCTATCTGAATCAGGCGAACTGGTAGCGGCGACTGCAGGATGCCCCATTCACCCGCGCGGATGTCATGACGTCCCATTTTTTTCACATTTTCGAGGCTCGGCACATGCACAAAGATGCCACATGTGAGCACAGTGAGCGTGCCCGCACACACACATTTGTGAACCAGTAGGGAAGGTAAGTGAATACCAACCCTGGTTGGAGGGACTTTGGACTTCTCTTAGTCCAGCAAAATCTAACCTATGTGCCGATATCTTCCTTTCGTTCAAAGGTCATAGGAAGTTTTATCCCATTTCTGATTTTTCTAACAGAAGCCATTTCATATGTGAGAATACCATCATGCATTCTTTCATTCCCACCAGGATTTATTTAAAGGGGAAAAATAAATATTTTTTTTTAAGAACTGTGGTGGCACAAAGTTTGATCCTGACCAGCTCAAGGTTGATGCAGCCTTCCATCCTTCCAAGGTTGGTAAAATGAGGACCCAGGTTGTTGGAAGCAAGAGGTTGACCCTGCTGTTCCGCCAGGCCGGGCTATCAATATAAATGATTTTAAATTAGGTGTTTTAAATTTTGGGTTTTAAATTTGAGCCAAAATTATTTAATGGGCTGTACACCACCCTGAGTCCTTCGGGAGAAGGGCAGTATAGAAATAAATTATTATTATTATTATTATTATTATTATTATTATTATTATTATTATTGTTTAAACTGCTCAGAGAGGGCTGTAAAGCACTGCGAAACAGTATATAAGTCTAAGTGCCCTTTCTATTTGTGTAGTTATCAGATTTCTAGGAGATTTTTCCCCACTGAACTTAAGGAGAGGGATGAGGGAGCTGTTGTGATTGAATGTATCTAATATACACAGATGTTTTAGCGATTTGCACCACATTTCCAAGTCTTTGTTTTCAGGCAAAGAAATTTGATCATGCTTTTGCATTACCGTATTTTTCAGAGTATAAGACGCACCTTTCCCCTCCTAAAAGGGGGTGAAAATTTAGGTGCGTCTTATACACCAAATGTAGCCCCAAACACCCACTGGCCCCCACCCTTTGGCCTCTGACTCCCAGCAGTTGCAGCAAACAGCAAAAAAAAAACAGCTCCTTTCAGCTTCAGCATAGCTTAATTAGCACAAGTTGATTGGATCGGCCTCCTGACTCTCAGCTGTTTTGCTCTCAGCTGTTTTGCGTGGGCCTCTGCTGCTTGCTGCAAGGAGGTAAATTGCTGGGAGCAGATTTTTTTTCCCCCTTGTGCTAATCAAGCTATGCTGAAAACGAAAATGAAAGTAAAACAGGCTGTTTGCTGTTTGCTGCAACAAGGCAAAATTGCTGGGAGGCAGAAGCAGATTTCTTTTTCTTGTTTTCCTCCCCAAAAAAGGTAGATGCATTTTATAGTCCGATGCATCTTATACTCCAAAAAATACGGTATTTGGCTTCATCCTTGGTGGGGCGAATATATGCTCCCCCCCCCCCCTTGGTGGGGGGAGCATATATTGGTGTTTTTATAAGAAGAAGAAGGGAAAACAATTATCTCAACATGCCTTCCCTAGTCGTGTTTTGTCTTGCTGAGATACCACAAGTGGTCTCTACTGTCAACTTACAGCTCAATGCAAAGTGACAACTGCCACCCAACACTGCATAAGATCTGAAATGAAATGCCTGGCGATAAAATTAATTTTAAGGGCCTTTTTTATATTATTATTATTAAATTTCTGTACTTTGTTCTCCAATGTGCAGCTGATGTAATCCCTTTAGCATATGTAAAAAGCTACACTGGGGCAGACTTACCCATTGAAGTAGGCTTATGATACCAACGTACAAAATCCAGCCGAAGGGGTCAATCAAGTTTCACTGTGTTGATTTAAGAGAGGGAGGGAGGGAGGGAGAAAGAATATTACATTTCTCAGAATTTGTACTCAGCAGGTACAACAGTGAAGAATTGCAGCTAAAACTTTCTGGTAGAACCTTCAGCTAGAATGGAGGAGGTATCAAGAGAGGGTTAAGCTTAGAGTCCTTGCGCTGCAGGAAGTGACACAGGACTGATCTTCTTCAGAAGCCCTTATCTGACCATTCTCAAGGGCATGCAATCAGTCTGGTGGGATTCTTGTAACATATAATAAAGCTTCTGCTTGTGGCTATTCACGAGTGGTTCTGGTAGCTTGTGCTTGACATTAATCAGTGCAAGGACTCTAAATCTGGGCCCTGGGCCACCCTTCCTCCTTCTCCTTCCTTCCTTCCTTCCTTCCTTCCTTCCTTCCTTCTTCTCTCTTTTCTCACTCTCTCTCTCTCTTTTTCTTCCTCCCTTCCTCCCTCCCTCCCTCCCTCCCTCCCTCTCTTAAGACATTCAGCTAGAAACAGACAACATATTAACAGAGTTGGAAGGGACATTGTAGGTCCCTTCCAGCCCCCATACCCAAGCAGGAGACCCTACACCATTTCTGAAAGATGGCAGTCCAATCTCTTCTTGAAAGACTCCAGTGATGAAGCTCCCACAACTTCCGAAGGCAACTTCTGTTCCATGGGTTGATGGTTCTCACTGTCAGAAAATTTCTCCTTATTTTCAGGTTGAATCTCTCCTTGCTCTGTTTCCATCCATTATTCCTTGTCTGGCCTTTGGGTGCCTTGGAAAATAGCTTGACCCCTTCCTCTCTGTGGCAGCCCCTCAAATATTGGAAGACTGTTATCATGTCTCCCCTGGTCCTTCTCTTTTCAGGGAAACAGGGATAACCTGAATTCTAGTCTTACCTTAGGATGGACTAGAATTTTTGTTCTTCGTCCACACAAATGGGAGAGAGAGAGAGAGAGAGAGAGAGAGAGAGAGAGAGAGAGAGAGAGAGAGAGAGAGAGAGGGAGAGAGAGAAGAAACATTAAAATTGTAGCATGGCAATTGCCAACTTCTCAGTTGTAGGCCTAAAAAGTTTCTTTTGGCTCTCCTATTTTGGAGTTGGGTATGCAACAGAGTTAGGTCTTCCTTTATCATTACTTTCATATTCTGCCTTTCTAGAGGGAATTTTAGTTTTACATAAGGGAGGTAGAGGTAAGCTTCGTCCAATTTGTCCTTAGCACAACATTGTAGGACGAGCTGAATGGACAGATAGTGATTAAGTTACCCAAGAGTTCAATAAAGACCAACTGAATGTCTATGGCGATTCTCCATCATCCATGGATGGCCCAAAGGTGCTTTTTTTCAAGAGGCAACTGGACTTTCTGATTTCTCTTTGAAAATGTTTCGCTTCTCATCCAAGAAGCTTCTTCAGCTCTGATTGGATGGTGGGGAATGGAAGGATCCATTTCAACAGTTCCAATAAGGCCTTCACACCCACTTGCACCACTCAAGTGACCCTGATGACAGAGATAAATCTCCAGGTGACCTTAATGACTCCCTAAAAGAATACAAACATCCACCTGTCTGCAAGGAATATAAATCCTTCCATTCTCTGCCATCCAGTCAGAGCTGAAGAAGCTTCTTGGTTGAGAAGGAAAACGTCTTCAAAGAAAAACCAGTTACCTCTTGGGAAAAAGAAACCACCTTTGGGATAGAGAACAGCTGTTTTAATAGTGCTTTAAAATGAAAATGAAAAATACAATACAATACAATACAATACAATACAATACAATACAATACAATACAATACAATACAATACAATACCTTATTGTCCAAGTGTGATTGGACACACAAGGAATTTGTCTTTGGTGCATACACTTTCAATGTACATAAAAGAAAAGATACATTCATCAAGAATCATAAGGTACAGTACTTAATGATAGTCATAGGGAACAAATAAGCAATCAAATCATACTAGGAAACAATCAATATAAATTGTAAGAATACAAGGAACAAAGTTACAGCCTTACAGTCATAAGTGGGAGGAGATGAGTGATAGGAACAATGAGAAGACTGATAGTAATAGTAATGCAGACTTAGTGAATAGTTTGATAGTGTTGAGGAGGGAATTGTTTGTTTAGCAGAGTGATGGCGTTCGGGAAACAACTGTTCTTGTGTCTAGTTGTTCTGTTGTGCAGTGTGCTCTACAGTGTCATTTTGAGGGTAGGAGTTGAAAAAAATTATGTCCAGGATGTGAAGGGTCTGTGAATATTTTCACAGCCCTCTTTTTGACTCGTGCAGTATACAGGTCCTCAATGGAAGGCAGGTTGGTAGCCATTGTTTTTCTCTGCAGTTCTACTCTAAATCAAGGATTCAGAACTCTTTTTTCTTATTTTCAGTTTTCTGGTTTCTCCCCGTCCTTCCCTTAACTACAGCCGTCCCTGATGAAGAATAAGGTGACTTTCACTGATTATTGTGCGAGAGATGGAACCTATAATCTGTCATATCATCCGGTCTTCTGCCATTGATCTGAAAGACTTAATGGGAATCTAAAAGCTTTGAAAAAAAAAAAAAACAGCCATCAATTCTTCCTCGTCCAAACAGAGTCTAATAGCAAATTGCAAAACCAATTAAAGATAATTGACAGCTCTTTCCATTACAATGTTTTGGCATTTCCTTCATGTCGAGGAAGCCGTTGCGTGTTTTACATCACTTTCTCTACCAAGGCTCTTTGGCTTAGAGCCCATGAGGTGGGACCATAGCTTGTGCTTGGATGGGAAACACAAACTACAGATGCCATCTAAAAGAGGCACAAAAATAAAGGATGGGACTTTAAAATCATTTTTTTTTTTAAAGCAATTGAAGCATTGTGCGTCAGAATATTCATGAACTGGAACAGGGCGTAGCAATAAGGTCAGCCAATGAATAGGCATGGTGACTGGTCAGCCATTGGGGACTGTTTGGAAACTGAAACAGAATGGAACCTGGGCGGGGCTTAGCCCTGCAGTTCTGATTCTGAAGTCTGGTCTTCTCCGTCTGCTGAATTAAAATTGAAACAGTTCTTTCCTCTGCCTGTGTTTTGCCTGTAACTACTACAACATTGGAAAAAAAATCTGCTTTTAATATTGTATATTTATCGTATTTTTTGGAGTATAAGATGCACCTTTTTCCCCCCCTAAAAGGGGGTGAAAATTTAGGTGCATCTTATATACCAGATGTAGCCCCACCCACCCATTAGCCCCGACCCTTTGGTCTCTGCCTCCCAGCAGTTACCTCCTTGCAAGCAAAGAGCAAGAAAAAACAGCTCCTTTCAGCTTCAGCACAGTCTAAATAGCACAAGTTGATTGGATCGGCCTCCTGACTCTTAGCTGATTTGCTCTCAGCTCTTTTGTGGGGGCCTCTGCTGCTTGCTGCAAGGAGGTAAATTCCTGGAAGCAGATTTTTTTCTCCTTGTGCTAATCAAGCTATGCTGAAAACGAAACTGAAAGTAAAGCAGGTTGTTTGCTGTTTGCTGCAACGAGGCAAAATTGCTGGGAGGCAGAGGCAAATTTCTTTTTCTTCTTTTCCTCACCAAAAAAGGTAGGTTTGTCTTATAGTCCGGTGCATCTTATACTCTGAAAAATACGGTATTTCATGTGCTATTATGGATAGAAAGACAAGATATAATGAATCCTGCTGAATCAGTTACCTGTGTGTGCTTTCTGGATTTGATTGCTGTTGCTACCTCTGACATTGTGTCTGGATCAGGGGTGGGTTCTACTTACCTTTACTACCGTTTTGCATGTGCAGATCACCGATGATGACATCCAGAGCAGTGGGTGAGGCCTCCCACCGGTTTTACTACCGGTTCTTGCGAACAGGTTCGAACTGGGGGCAACCCATCATTGGTCTGGATACTTTCTCATCGCATTGGATCATATGCTTTCAAAGTTCTCATGCATGGCCTTGGACCCAAAAGTCCATTCCAAAATGACCCTCGCATTTGCAACTGAAATAATTAGCTGAAATGGAGACAGAGGGATACCTTGTAACTGTTTATGTATTTAACAGAATAACAAGAGTTGGAACAGATCTTGGAAGTCTTCTGGTCCAATGCACTACTCGAGCAGGAGTTCCTATATATTCAGACAAAAATGGCTATCCAATCTGCTCTTAAAAACACCTAACAATGGAGGACTCACAACTTCCGGAGGCAGGCCAGTCCACTGATTAACTGTTCTCACTGTTAGGAAATTTCTCCTCTGTTCTAGGTTGCTTCTCTTCTTGCTTAGTTTCCATCCTTTCCTTCTTGTCCTGCCTTCAGGTGCTTCAGAGAATAGGTTAACCACCACCACCCCCTCTTTGAGAAGAGCAACAAAGATGATTAGGGGACTGGAGGCTAAAACATAAAAAGAACAGTTGCTGGAACTGGATATGTCTAGTCTTATGAAAAAAGGACTAGGGATGACATCGTAGCTGTGTTCCAATATTTCAGGAACTGCCACAAAGAAGTGGAAGTCAAACTATTCTCCAAAGCACCTGAGGGAAGGACAAGAAGCAATGGGTGGACACTAATCAAGGAGAGAAGCAACCTAGAACTAAGGAGAAATTTCCTGACCATTAGAACAATCAATCAGTGGAACAACTTGTCTCCAGAAGTTGTGAATGCTCCAACACTGGAAGTTTTTAATAAGAGATTGGACAACCCTTTGTCTGAAGTGGTGCAGGGTTTCCTGCCTAAGCAGGGGGTTGGACTAGAAGACCTCCAAGGTCCCTTCCTACTCCGTTATTCTACATTCTATTATTTGTGGTAGCTCATTAGATATTTTGAGACTGCTATCATGTCACCCCTAGTCTTACTTTGCTAGAGTAGACATACCCAGTTCCTGCAACTGTTCTTCATGTTTTAGCCTCCAGTCCCCTAATCATCTTTGTTGCTCTTCTCTGCACTCTTTCTAGAGTCTTGACATATTTTTTGTGTCATGGTGACCAGAAGTGGATGCAGTATTCAAAATGTGGTCTTACTAAGACATTATAAAGCAGTATTAAGACTTCCCATGATTGTGATGCTATCCCTTTGTTGATGCAGCCTAGGAGTGTGTAAGTACCTTTGGTAGCTGCAGCCCACTGCTGGCTCCTATTTAAGTGATGGTCCACTAGGACTTTCAGATCCATCTCAGAATGGATGCAGTTACTGTATTAAGTACACTTTGAGTGTTGGCATCCAATCAAACCAGGCCAAATCTTTACTACGGTCATAAACCAGCCTAGGAACATTGGCTTAATTTTACTCATAATATGGTTGATGTGATGGATCAAGTACCGATAGTTACAAAATGCGGATTTAGAAGAAGATAAAACAACCCCCCCCCCTCAACCACTTCCCCCAGAATGCTTTATATCCTCCCAAAGGGAGCTTTGCAGGAATCTGAAAGTATCATTGCAAATAAATATGCTGGGTGCTTGCATTTTTCCTTGTAATGTTCCAGCTTCTAGATTCCTCCTTTTTTTATTATACTATAAAAATAGCTTTTTCAAGGATGAGTTAAGAATGGGGGTTTGTGGGCACCAAGGGAAGCAGAAAGGGTACATTGTTCCCATGACTGCTTTGTTGCCTATGTTTGCTAGAGAACAATTTCCACTCTTCTTCAGCAATTCTAACTCTGAAATCTCTACCCTTTTTTTGGTTGACCTCCTCCTCATGTTCTTCTTCCTCTTCCTCTTCCTCTTCCTCTTCTTCCAAGTGCTGCTTATGGTTCCACCTCTGAGAATGATATCACTGAATCTACTGATTCTTCACAGATATTTTCTCTTTCTTTCTTTCTTTCTTCCTTTCTTTCTTTCTTTCTTTCTTTCTTTCTTTCTTTCTTTCTTTCTTCCTTCCTTCCTTCCTTCCTTCCTTCCTTCCTTCCTTCCTTCCTTCCTTCCTTTCTGTCAAGATTCCAAGTAATACCCCCAATGAAAGACCCTCCTTCCCTCCCTCCCTCCCTCCCTCCCTCCTTCCTTCCTTCCTTCCTTCCTTATTCCTTCCTTCCTTCCAGACTACCTTCCTTCCCCTTATATATCTCTCTTTATTTCCTTCCTCTCTTTTCTCTCTCTCTCTCTTTCTTCCTTTCTTCCTTGTTTTCTACCTCCCTTCTTTTCTTTCATTCTTCCTTCCTTCCCTATTTCTTCCTCCCTCCTTCTCTCCCTCCATTTCTTTCTTTCTTTCTTTCAAGGTTCTAAGTAACACCCCAATGAAAGACCTCCCTCCCTCCCTCCCTTCCTTCCAGACTTCCTTCCTCCCTCTCTCTTTTTCTCCCTCTTTCTTGCTTTCTCCTTCCTTCCTTCCTTCCTTCCTTCCTTCCTTCCTTCCTTCCTTCCTTCCAGACTTCCTTCCAGACTTCCTTCCTTCCAGACTTCCTTCCATCCTTTTCCTCCCCTTCTCTTTCTTTCTTTCTTTCTTTCTTTCTTTCTTTCTTTCTTTCTTTCCTTCCTTCCTTCCTTCCTTCCTTCCTTCCTTCCTTCCTTCCTTCCTTCCTTCCTTCCTATTTTCCTTTCTCTCTCTTTCTTCCTTCCTTCCTTTCTTTTCTTCCTTCCTTCTTTTCTTCCTCCCTCCCCCTCTTTCTTTCTTTCTTTCTTTCTTTCTTTCTTTCTTTCTTTCTTTCTTTCTTTCTTTCTTCTTTCTTTCTTCTTTTTACAGGCACATTTTACTTTTCATTTTTCAAGGGTGCTGCTAGTGACTGCAGTTATAACAATTACAAGTGGAACAAGATGAGAGATTAGTTTTGTGTTTATTTCCTTGGGTGGCTTCCTCTGACTACAAAGAGGCATGACATTTTTCATTGAAATATTTCATATGTTACTCTGGCATCTGTGTGACATGGGATAGAAATTATCAATTTTTTTCTATCTTTTTCAAAAGTGATTTCCTATATTATGAAAGAGAGAGGGGGACACAGGGAGAGAGGGAGAGGGAGGGAGGGAGGGAGGGAAGGAGAGAGGAAGGAAGGAGGTAGGGAAGAAGGAAGGAAGGAAGGAAGAAGGAGGGAGGGAGGGAGGGAAGGATAGAAGGATGGATGGAAGAAAGGAAGGAGAGAGAGTGGAAGGGGCAGAGAGAAAGAGAAAATGAGAGAGAGAAAGAAAAAAGGAAGGAAGGAAGGAAGGAAGGAAGGAAGGAAGGAAGGAAGGAAGGAAGGAAGGAAGGAAGGAAATAATGAAATTAGATCGACCTCATATTACCCGTCCAATTTTTTTTTTTAATTTGATTTATATGCTGCCCTTCTCCGGAGACTCAGGGCGGCTTACAGTGCGTTAAGCAATAGCCTTCATACTTTTGTATATTTATATTTATACAAAGTCAGCTTATTGCCCCCACAAACTGGGTCCTCAATTTACCCACCTTATAAAGGATGGAAGGCTGAGTCGACCTTGAGCCTGGCTGGGATTGAATTTGCAAGTAATTGCAGGCAGCTGAATCTTAAATGCTGCCTTTGTAGGAGGCATTACCCCCCTACGCTACTCAGGCTCCTTTAGAGAGGAAGGGAAGGGAAGGGAAGGGAAGGGAAGGGAAGGGAAGGGAAGGGAAGGGAGGGAGGAAGGAAGGAAGGAAGGAAGGAAGGAAGGAAGGAAGGAAGGAAGGAAGGAAGGAAGGAGAAAGAGAGGAAGGGACAGAGGGATGGAGATTGACAGAGACAGCGTGAGAGAGAAAAAGAAAGAAAGAAAGAAAGAAAGAAAGAAAGAAAGAAAGAAAGAAAGAAAGAAAGAAAGAAAGAAAGAAAGAAAAAGTCACTTGCAGTCTCACCAGTTCGCTAATGATTATTTTATTCCTAAAAGGGAAAATGAAGGCACTACCATTAACATTGTGTATGACTCTTTGGCACCCCACCCTCATTCTTTTCTCCCCTTCCTCCTTTTACCCTGAGCAGATTTCATTTTACTTTCCATGAATAAATATTCCTTTCTATGCTAATTGGTTTTTAATTATTCTCCTCTTCACTTTGTTTTTCATTCACATGTTAGGCTTTTGTTCTTGGTCTCTGAGTTTCTGACTTCCATCTGTGTTCGGAGCTTATGAACAGACCACGCTCCCTTAAAACATTGGACGATAATTCCAGTGCGTGCATTGTTTTTGTCTTAAAAATATCAACTGAATGAACAGGTTTTCTTTCTTTCATTCTTTCTTTCTTTTTAAAAGGAGGGTTTTTTATCTATTTCTCTCTCTCTCTCTCTCTCTCTCTCTCTCTCTCTCTCTCTCTCTCTCTCTCTCTCTCTCTCTCTCTCTTCTCTTTTAAATTTAATTCATTCCAGGATGAGAGAGAGAGAGAGAGAGAGAGAGGAGAGAGAGAGAGAGAGAGAGAGAGAGAGAGAGAGAGAGAGAGAGACGCATGCACACATACAGACCCACTAAGCAGCAAAAATTCTCAATTAAAAAAGACTATTGGGTTAAATGTGTTTCATTTGGCTCCTTCTCTGATAACCTAGCAACATGAAAGTGTGCAGCCAAACAGGCTGTGGACAGGCAGATTTGCAGAAAACAAAGGGCAAGCTTTGGCAAAAAGTTGCATTTCGGTTTGCCAAAATTGTCAAAAAAAAAAAAAAAAAAAGAGGAAGAAGAAGCACACAGACCCTTCAAAAAGTCTTTACACTTGGCTTGGCGTTCAGAGCCGGCATAACACGAAGCAACCTGCATGTATAATTTTGCTGCAGCTGGCACCGAAAATAGAAGAAGAAAAAGAAAAGAAAATTCACTCTGGAGAAGATCTTCGTCGCAGTTCACTGAAGGCAGAAGCTGTTAAAAAAAAAAAAAACTGCCAGCGTTGCGTATGAAGATTTTTTTTAAAAAAATGGGTACGGAATGTTATTCCAGGAAGAGCCTCTGAAGATGTCACCATTAAGGAAAGAAGAACTTCTGAACAGGAAGTTCGATCCATCCATCTCCAGTGTACAACACAGTCAATGGTGGAATTCAATTTTTTTTTTTTGTTTACTAGCAGTTCTGTGGGCGTGGCTTGGTGGGCGTGACCAGGGGATGTGACAGGCAGCAATTGGCCTCCTGCACCCCCCCCCCCCCGCGAGCAAAAACAGGCCATGGGGAGAATGTGCCACCCCTCCTGCACCCCATTTTGGGCCTAGGAAGCCTTCCTGAAGCCTCCTTTGCATTCAGTTTTGGTTGCCACGATGTAAAAAAGATGTTGAGATTCTAGAAAGAGTGCAGAGAAGAGCAACAAAGATGATTAGAGGGCTGGAGGCTAAAACGTATGAAGAACGGTTGCAGGAACTGGGTATGTCCAGTTTAATGAAAAGAAAGACCAGGGGAGAACATGATAGCAGTCTTCCAGTATCTCAGGGGCTGCCACAAAGAAGAGGGAGTCAAGCTGGTCTCCAAAGCACCTGAGGGCAGGACAAGAAGCAATGGGTGGAAATTAATCAAGGAGAGAAGCAAGTTAGAACTAAGGAGAAATTTCCTGACAGTGAGAACAATTAATCAGTGGAACAACTTCCCTGCAGAAGTTGTGAATGCTCCAACACTGGAAATTTTTAAGAAGATGTTGGATAATCATTTGTCTGAAGTGGTCTAGGATTTCCTGCCTGGGTAGGGGGTTGGACTAGAAGACCTCCAAGATCCTTTCCAACTCTGTTATTTTATTCTAAAATGGGGTGCATGGGGACTTCTGGATGGGTGGAATAGGAAGGGGCGGGGCCAGCCAGCAAATTAACTACTTGTTTGCCTGAACTGTCCTGAACCAGCTGAATCCCACCACTGAACACAGTCCTTCCAGAAATTCCAAGTTGGTTCCCACACCCATTTGCACAATTCAGATGACCCACGAGGGCACAGATAAACCTCCAAGTGGCCTCAATGACTCTCAGAGGGAGTACTAATGACCAGATGACTGCCAGGAATATAAATCCTGCCAGCCTCCACCATTCAGTCAGAACTGAAGAAGCTTCTTGGATGAGAAGCGAAATGTCTTCTCGCAAAAAACAAAGGAAGTCCAGTTGACTCTTGAAGAAAGCACCTTTGGGACAACCTTGACCTGGATGATTGAGAATCTCCATAGACATGGAAGTTCAATTGTATGATGAATGGTTGAGGGAGCTAGGTAAATCCAACC
>JAUDYJ010000002.1:278715730-278898168 GCA_030761175.1 Masticophis lateralis | reverse complement strand
CTCCCCTCCCCTCCCCTCCTCCTCTCCTCTCCTCTCCTCTCCTCTCCTCTCCTCTCCTCTATTCTCCTCTACTTTATTCTTAATTCCTATTCTATTTCTATTTCTATTCTATTATTTCCTTCCATTACTTGAAAAATTCATTTAAAATTCACTTAATTCATTTAAAAATTCACTTTTAAAAATGCACTTAAAAATGGAAACCCGGTAAAATCTTTTGGCAAGAAAATATGATTGATTTAGCCTCTGAAGCACATCTTTAGCCCAAAGAGTTAATACCTGTCTGAAATATTGGAGGTGTTGGATAAAATAAAGCGAGGAATTAAGCCATTTTGGTTATTTATTCACTGCTGATTTAGCTTGGAGATGAAGTGGGTCAAATGTTACTTTTGTCACGCGGCTGTTTCCCTGGGGCCGTTTTTAATGGTTTGATTTACTAACTTTCGATCTGTCTATTGTTTCCTTTGTTCTAATTTTTTCCTCTACAGTCAGCATATTTACTAAGTGTCTGGAATATTGGGGAAGAAATAAATATAATGAAAATGCAGGACAAATCAACTACCAAGTTTTCACTTTTGAAAGTCATATTGCTGCTCATTTTTCGAATTGTATTCTGTATGATTCTTGACGAATGTATCTTTTCTTTTATATATTCCAAGAGCGTATGCACCAAGACAAATTCCTTGTGTGTCCAATCACGCTTGGCCAATAAAGAATTCATTCTTTCTTTCTTTCTTTCTTTCTTTCTTTCTTTCTTTCTTTCTTTCTTTCTTTCTTTCTTTCTTTCTTTCTTCTTTCTCTCTCTCTCTCTTTCTCTCTCTCTCTCTCTCTCTCTCTCTCTCTCTCTCTCTCTCTCTCTCTCTTTCTTTCTTTCTTTCTTTCTATTGTCTAGGGAAAAGGAAAAAGTGTTTTTCTCTTTGTGTCTTTGTCAATGTGTAGTGTGTGTATAGGTGTTGGTATTAACACTATGCCTAGCCAAATAAATGTTTTATAATCCTTGCCAATTTAATCTCTCTCTCTCTCTCTCTCTCTCTCTCTCTCTCTCTCTCTCTCTCTCTCTCTCTCTCTCTCATTTTTATTGTCTATCATCTATCTATCTTGATATCATCTATATCTATATATTTCTATCATCTATCATCATCTTGATATCTCCATCTATTTAATCTGCCTGCCTGCCCCCCCCTCCCTCTCTCTCTCTCCTATATCAGGGGGTCATCAACCTTTTGGACCTCAGGGACCACTAAATTCATAATTTTAAATCCTGCAGACCACTAATATGATCTGCCTAATGACCGGTTGGGTGGGCATGGCTAGGTGGTCATGTGACTGGGTGGGCGTGGTCAACTCAATGTCACTCACATTGAGGGGAACCTCGCTGGCCTCTACTCGCCCCTTCCCTCCCAGCCCCTCCTCCCCTATCCACCCAGGTTCCTTAGCGCCCCAACAGGAAGCAGTTGTTGGAGCTAAGCAGCCACCATGAGAAAGAGTTGGCAAAACAGCTCAGTTCAAATTGGATCTGACTGAGAAGGAGCCTTGGCAGAAGAACCTCACTGAGGACTAGGAGCATAGGCTTTCCAAGCAGAGGGAAGGCCTGTGGGAGTGCAAGGCCAGGTGCCGGCACCTGAAGGCTCAATGGGCTGAGATGGTCAGCCAATTCCAGGCCATGATGCAGTCGCACTGGAACGAGGCCCTCCGGCTCTTCGCCACCAGTGGCACTTCCCTCCAGCCTTTGCCCAAAGCCCCACACCAGGAGGCTGAAGCAGACCCCAAGTTGGAATTTCTGCCTCCCCTCTGACCTACACAAAAAAACGCAAAGGGGGAGACTCTTTGCAGCAACACAACCGTTCATTGCATGTATCCGGCTGACGGGCCGTAGTTTGAGGACCCCTGATTTAGTGCAATATAAAAATGCAAATAATTTTTCTGTGGACCACCAAAATTTTCTTGTGGACCAGTTGGTGACTGCTGATCTATATCATCTATCTATTTATCTCTCTCTCTCTCTCTCTCTCTCTTTCTCTCTCTCTCTCTCCCTCCCTCCCTCCCTCCCTCCCTCCCTCCATATGTGTCTGTCTATCATCTATCATCTATCATCTATCCATCCATCCATCCATCCATCCATCCATCCATCCATCCATCCATATGTGTCTGTTTGTCTGTCTGTCTGTCTATTATCTATTATCTATCATCTATATCTATCTATCTATCTATCTATCTATCTATCTATCTATCTATCTATCTATCTATCTCTAAGATCTATCATCTATCATTATTTTTCTCTCCCCCCCCCTCTCTCTCCTGCCAAACTATCAATCATCCCATTTCTGATATCTTGCCAAAAAAACAAATGCATAGACCAATCCAACAATTTACCAAGAATTTACACTGACTTGAAAGGGCACATACATGCACTTGTGCACACACACACACACACACACACACAGACACATACAGAGAGAGAGAGAGAGAGAGAGAGAGAGAGAGAGAGAGAGAGAGAGAGAGAGAGAGAGAGAGAGAGAGAGAGAGAGGGAGATCCACAAATAAAACAGAAGTCTTTTTTGTCATTTCACCAGCAATCAGTTGCAAAAGGCAGCTTCACTTGGAAAATGTAAACCTTGCAATGAGACCTTTCATATTATTAGATTCCAATATCTTCCTATCCCAGGTTGGACAAAAATGCCATATCCAGTCTAAACATCTGGCGGACCATGCAGCCAGCCATGTATTACATTTATATGCCAAATTCCCATCTGTTCATTACAAAAGGCCACCCTATTTCAATAATATGATAGTTTGCAGGTATATTATGACATCCTAAGTTTTGGGAAGAACTCAATGAATATGAAAGCTCACACTAGCTAAAGAACTGGGAACCATGAATTTGTGTTGTTGTGTATACAATATATTGCATTTATATGAAATGAAATCATTGGTGTCACGGCCCCATCAGAGCCTGAGTCCATGGGAGAGGATGAGCCAGAACTGGTGCTGATGGAGGGCAAGGAGGTAGCCCAGGTCCCTCAGGCTTGGGATGGCTTGCCAGCAGGGAAGAACAGGGCAGGATGACTGAGAAAGGGAGGAAGAGAAAGCAGGCAGTGGAGATGAGGAGTGACGGAGCTTGGGTGACAAGCAAGGACTGCCCCCTCCTGATCCCTGAGCATGGAGAGTGGAGTGGAGGTGGGAACAGCACAGGCAGACCTGAAGACTTGGGAGGAGAGTGCCCTCTTCACAAGGCACACCTGGGGACTGAGACGTAAGGAGATGCTTTGGGGAGGGGCGTTTGTCAGGAACAGGTGCTGAATTTGTGGAGTTTGGTGTGCCATTGCCGATGTCTGGGGTTCGCTGGACTTTTTTCCTTATAATTGCCTTGTTGCTTTGCATCCTGGACTCATTGCCTCGTGGGATTCCTTGACTTGTTCCCTCGCTGGACTTCTTGCCTTGAAGCTGTTGTGCTAACAGCAGTTTGCTGGACTACTTGCAGTCAGAGGCTACTGGATGTCAAGGTGTTAATTTAAGAGCTGACCAGCTGTTGCAATGAGGAGAATGAGTCATCAGGGTCTTTCGCTGTTATCCCTTTAAGAGCCTCTGTGTAATAAGAGGAGGTTCTGCTAGAGTATTAGTTGGAATTTCGTTGACTTTCTTCCCTGTTGTAATTGCTGTCTGTTGAGATACTGCTTGTAGCACGTGTATGTATAGTATCCCTATATTCCTATTGTAGATAAAAACCACTATTTGATACAAACTTCTGTTGGCTTTGCTTGTTCCTGGGTTGATACACATGATTGACTTGTGCGCACTCTGACACTGGAGGTATGTATGTCTGTGAGCACTTTGCTCTGAGACTTTCCATAAACATGAGAGCGTTGGGGGAAAGTTGGAGCAATAAAGGGGCATTTTGAACTATCAGCTGACTGTGTTGCCTCCGTGCCTTGCCCCAGGCCATCACACACCAGGCTAGAAAGTGTGAGACTGTGTGTTCAGCTCCCATCTTAGCCAGGTAGGTGACTTTGGGCCAATAACCAGGAGACTGTGAGTTCTAGTTCTGCCTAAGGTATGAAAGACAGCTGCATGACTTGGACCAACCACCAGGAGATGGTGAGTTCTAGTCCCTTCTTCAGCTGGATGACTTTGGGCTAGTCACTCTCTATCAGGCCAACCCATCTCACAAAGTTTTTGTGGGGAAAATAGGAAGAGGAACATGTCAGGCATGCCTCCTTTCAACACTCAAGAAAGAAAAAAACCCGATTCTATTTTTTATAGAGAAAGGTACTTTTACTGAGTGAGAACTGAATGCAACCAAAGAAAAGCAAGGTCTGAAGCAAAGGCGCAAAAATCACATATAGAAAGCATCCTCCCCCCAGCTGTTCAGCGTAAATCATCCAATCCACAAGTTCTCCAGGGGTCATGTGAGTGCAAACGTTTGACAGTGTCATCCTCTTGCTTTGCCACGACCCGTTGACCTTGAGACGTTATCAGTTGCAAAGAAAACGCTGCAGCAAAGTTTTCTCTCTTCTTTCTCCTCCAGCTCACTTCCCCCCTCCCCCTGTTTCATGGCAGCTTAGCAAGTAAGCAAAGAAGAGAGGAGGCTGACTAGTAAGTAAGCAAAGAAGAGAGGAACAGCTACATTTGCTGCCTTGAGTTATTTGGGAAAAAAATATATATTAAGGGAAGAATAGAAATAAATTATTTTTTAAAAAAATGCCATCCAGTGACTTTAGGAGGTTTATCGCCCTTGACAAAGCTTGCTAGCCTGGACAGATTTTTTTTTTTTTTTTAGAACTTTAATTTTCTTAATATGTTTTGTCTTGATTTGGTTTCTCTCTTGGTGATATATCTAAGGCAACATCATAGGAAAAGCAGAGAAATGACTTTTGCTGCTAATGCAAAATTGGCCAGGCTCGCTGTCCATTTCATTTCTCGTTTCCTCTTCCCTTTTATGTTTGCACCAACAGGAAAAAGGGAAGATAACATCTTAATTAAAAAAGATGTAATTTAATTATGATATTTTCGGTTATATCTTACCTCATCCCTAGGGCTGAGGAATGGTAGCTATTGCTTAAAAGGCAACGTCGAATGGGCCATTAGGTTTTTTTTCCTCCCCTTAAAAATCTAATTTAAAGCATTTGAAGGCCTCCAAATACTGCAATTCACATAGGACGCTTCTTTAAAAATATCTCGGTCTAAGCTTTGCTGGGGAAGGTTGAAAGGGAGAGGCAGGAATAAGAGTTATGCAGTGCTTTGAGTTTAGTTTTAAAAAAGAAGTAAACTTCAGAGCACATGGGAACTAATCATTGTTTATTGGTTTCTTATTAAAGCAGCTACATCCTTGTTTCTAGGATTCAACTGGAACATACAGTAATCCTTGACTTACAACCATTCATTTAGTAACTGTTCGAAGTTAGAACAACACTGAAAAAAGTGACTTATAACTGGTTTTCATACTTATGACCATTGCAACATCCCCATGGTCACATGATTCAAAATTTGGATGGTTGGCAACTGTTTTCATATGTATGATGATTGCAGTGTCCCAGGGTCATGGGATCACCCTGAGAGCTCCCGCCAGAAGAATGAAATAATTTGAGGAATATTCAAAAAGGCAGAATGTTATATTTTCTTAAATTAGAAATGGAGAAACATTTTTTTTAAACACAGTCTTTCTTAATAGCCCCCAGGAGATATTTTGTGCCCATTAAGAAAGATTGGGCCAACTTATTCAGAAACCAGCCCGTTTCCCTGCGCCAAGCAGAAACTGTAGATTTGGTCATCCATTCAGAAAGACTGGGTCAAGACAGAAACTCAGATAAGCAATAAACAGAAGTGACAAAGTTAGCTCAGAAAAACACCTAGGATTTACATTTCCTCTTTTGCCTTTAGAGCCAGCCTGTGACCCCTATATAACCCCTATATGAACCCATAGGAATCGGACAACAGACAATAGAATACATGTTCTTGCACAGGAACAGGAAGCTCAAGTGCAAAGCTCAAAGAAGGTATAAAAACCCCTCACCTCTCAACTCCATTTTGTCAGCTGCACCAGGACCACAATCACCCAGGTGATTCTGCTTCATCAATAAACCATCCTTCCAATCAGCCTCCATGTTTCCAGGGTCTTTCTCCCAGCTTGGAACTGAACCAGATGGATATTTTTTCCCATAACCCTTTGCGACCTTCTAAGTAAAGTCAATGGGGAAATCAGAACAATGGGGAAACTTAACAACCATGTTAGTAACTGGACAACAAGGATTCCCTTAACAATTGTGGAAAAAAAAAAAGTTGTACAACAGGGCAAAACTCACTTAACAAACGTCTTGCTCACAAATGTTGGGGTCAATTGTATTACAAGTGTTAGCAATTGTTTCTCTGCAAAATGCTTAGAGGAGCACCAAAAATTCATGAGTATCAATGACTCATGAAAGCAGCCTGGTCCTGGGAAGAGACACAGCCTCTTTAACAAATCAAAGGCAGGTGTTTCACATTGCTGTTGGTCCAAAGCAGTTTGTCTCTTCATCCAGTTGCTCCTGGTTCTCTTTGGTTCTTGCGAACTGGTAGTAAAAGCTGTGGGACGCTCTGCCCACCCACCCTGATGTCATATTTGGCAATCCTGTGCATGTGCAGAAGCTTCTGCACGTATGCAAGTGAAGCCAGTGTGCATGCATGCTCCAATTGTGAACCGGTAGTAAAGTTAAGTAGAACCCACCCCTGTCTTCATCCCATATCCCATTCCACTCTCTATAAACAAATCTGCCTTTATTTCTTTCTAGAAACAAATCGTTATTTCTTAATGAGTGTTCTAAAACCCCAAAATATAGGGTCATATATAAGTCATATATAAGTCTAAATGCTATTGCTGTTGCTAAGTATGAGCCACGGTGGCACAGTGGTTAGAATGCAGTACTGCAGGCTACTTCTGCTACTTCTGCTGACTGCCGGCTGCCTGCAATTTGGCAGATCCAATCTCACCAGGCTCAAGGTTAACTCAGACTTCCATCCTTCCGAGGATCCAGTTTGTTGGGGGCAAGAGGCTGACTCTGTAAACCACTTAGAGAGGGCTGTAAAGCACTATAAAGCAGTATCTACCGTATTTTTTGGTGTATAAGACGCACCGGAGTATAAGACGCCCCTACCTTTTTTGGTGAGGAAAAGAAGAAAAATAAATCTCCCTCTGCCTCTGCCTCTGAGCAATTTTGCCTTGTTGCAGCAAACAGCAAACAGCCTGCTTTACTTTCATTTTTGTTTTCAGCATAGCTTGATTAGCACAAGGGGAAAAAAAATCTGCTCCAGCAATTTACCTCTTTGCAGCAAGCAGCAGAGCCCTGCGCAAAACAGCTGAGAGTTGGGAGGCCAATCCAATCAATTTGTGCTAATTAGGCTTCACTGAAGCTGAAAGGACCTGTTTATTCTTGCTGTTTGCTTGCAAGGAGGTAACTGCTGGGAGGCAGAGGCCAAAAGGTGGGGGCCAGTGGATGGACGGGGCTACATTCAGTGTATAAGACGCACCTAAATTTTCACCCCCTTTTAAGGGGGGGAAGGTGCGTCTTATACTCCAAAAATACAGTAAATGCTACTGCTATTGCTAAATGCTGTTGCTAACGCACAAAAAAGAAAATTTATATAAAATGTTTTATAGATGGCACCTACCATCTGCTAGGTTAGCCAAAATGTTCAAAAATATGTTTTCTCGTTAGGTCTTATTTTGGGGGAAATACAATACTAAATGCCTCCATCTGCTGACGATCTTAACTGGGGCTTATTTTTGGGGTAGGTTTTAAATTATGGGCATCCTGAAAAATCATGTTAGGGGCTATTTTCCAGTTTTCTCTGCGGTGTAGTTTTTGATAGTTTATTTCTTTGCTTTTGATGGTTAATCCTAAGAGTCGGTAGCTTTCCAACACTTCTGTGCCTCCCTATCCAAGGCCACCACTAGTTCTATCTGTTGTGGCTAAAAGTTCCTATCTTCAATTTTACTTCCCTGAAGTTCCATGTTTTCATTTTGCTTTTTTAAGTTTTACTTCTAGAGCTCACAGATGCTTTGCATTTTCCGTGATCAAATTAGGGCCATCAGCAGAGTGCAGGTTATTAATGTTTCTTCCTCCCATTTTAAAACTGCAGCACATTTTCTTCCAATCTGCCTTCCCTTGACATATATTGTGAGCATCTGTATTTAAAAGTCATTTTCAGAATATTCATATTTTCAGCCCTATAGATTATCTGAAGCTGCAAATGAAAACATATGCGGATATTTTCTAGGGGGTTATTTAGCAAGCAAGTCCCCAATTTGTTATCTCTAATGATTGGTTTGACTGTCCAATCACTGTTATTATTCAGGATAATTTTTTTTGGGTGGCCTTTTTGTTGTTGCTGTTGTTATAATTCAAATGCAAACTGTTTTCCTAAAATGTTAATATTTTATTGAGTGTCCTGTATTTTGGACAAGAGAGAAAAAGATTTTCTAGCAGTTGTATCAAATAATCAAACCTTACTGTCTCACCAGGTTATTTTGTTTTTCTATTCATAAAAGTAAACATGCTTGTTTACTTTTAAAAGTAAAGGTAAACATTTAATCTTTTTCCCCCCTAAGGCTTCCTCACTGAGATTCAATCATGTGTGTTCTGCTCTAAACCCATTTTCTCCTTGAAATGAGATGTAGTTGCAATACTAAAGATACACTGTGGCCATAGCAAAATACAATAAAATAATTACCACTAAAGCATATGATCTCCATATAATTGGAAATTATAATGTAATTTTAAACCGCATTCCTCTTTTTTGCAGAAAAATCCCATGGTTGGTTTATACACTGCTCAAAAAAACAAAGGGAACACAAGCAGAAGACATCCGAGATCTGAATGAATGAAATAGCCTTATTAAATATTTTGTTCATTACATACAATAGTTTTGTGTTCCCTTTAGTTGTTTGAGCAGTGTATAAACTACTGTATGTAAAGAACAAAGTATTTAATAAGGCTATTTCATTCATTCAGATCTCGGATGTCTTCTGCTTGTGTTCCCTTTGTTTTTTTGAGAAGTATATATACCCATGTTTCCCCGAAAATAAGACCCTGTCTTATATTTTTTTTGAACCCCGAAATAAGTGTTTGGCCTTATTTTTAGGGAGGTCTTATTATTCTGGGGTCATGGAGCAAGATGGGGCTCCACTTACTGTCTTACCTAGAAAGATAAATATTTCATTCTAGGATTGGGATGGGTGCTAACTTCCTACAGGCCAAATCTTCAGGCTTCCCACCTGAGTTTCCTCCAAGTTATTAAAGAACCCACTGATATGCATTCTTTGAGCCTGCTGTCAATTAGACCTCCTTATTCTCATGTCATCTCACTGACAATTTACCTTTTTTTAAAAAAAAAAAAAACCAATATATTTTACTGTATTTCTATCAAAGATAAAAAAATATTCAAAAAGAAAATAAACATAAAAAATATTTAAAATTTAAATACTTCTGTTAGAGGAAAAAATATTTGTCATATAATGGGATTATGAAAATTATTGAGAGCACGAAATGATTCTAACCGATCGAAATGCTGTCTGTAATTGTTTGGAAGGATGGAATTTTTATGTTGTCTTTGTTTAAAAATAAAACTTCTTCAGCTCTAACAGGATAGTTGGTGAATGGAAGGATTTATATTCCTTGTGGACAGCTGGTCATTTGCATCCTGGTTGACTGAGAATCTCTACAAACTTTTAGTTACATAATTTGGGATGAAGACCCTTTGAATGGTGTGGGAGTAGAAATGGATTTCCAGAGAGAGAAAAAAATTGCAGTCTACAGGAACCATCACCTGAGGACACAGATAAACTCCCAGATACTTCAATGACCCTCTAAAAGGATGCAAATAACCAGATGACTGCAAGGAATATAAATCCTTCCGTTCCCCACCATCCAGTCAGAGATTAAGAAGATTCTTGGACGAGAAATGAAACGTCTTCAAAAGAAAAAGAAAAAACAAGAAAGTCTAGTTGCCTCCCAAAGAAGCACCTTTGGGATGAAGGTGCAAAGGAATAAAGAAAAATGAAAAGAAATAAAGAATAAGAAAAGCAGTAACATATAAGGAGAACCATTACAAGATGTGTTACAGATGGTATTTAGCCCCTGCGAGATTGGAAAAAATGTATGCAAACCTTAACCCAATGTGCTGGAAATGCAAGCAAGCATAGGGAACCTTCTACCATGTCTGGTGGCTTTGCCCCAAAATTAAGAAATGTTGGATAAAAATTAGAATTTGGATAACAGAAATAACGGCGGAAGACATTGATCTAAAACCAGAAATCTTTTTGTTAGGAATGCTTAAACAAAACATTAGAAAAGAAATAAAGTATATAACTTTACAAATAATTACGGCAGCTAGATAAGCCCTAGCTCAAGTCTGGAAAACAGACCAATTGCCAACGGAGCAGCAAATAATTCATATATATATATATATATATATATATATATATATATATATATATGTATGTATGTATGTATGTATGTATGTATGTATGTATGTATGTATGTATATGCGCAGAAATGGATAGATTAACTTTGAAATTAAAAGATAAGGAAGACTCACAGTATTTTAAGGTATGGGACAGATGGTACATATGAATTAATCAATGGAAAAGAAGGTAAAGTCAAAATTTAGTAAGAAATTAAAAGTAGTAATCATACACCGTCATTAAGATAAAAGGAGAAAAAGGTCACTGTATATACTGGTATTTATATGCACTATATATATTTAGTTCATTTGTTACGTTTGTTTGTTAGTATTGTTGATCGTGTTTTTAGGGGTTGTGAGTGTTTTGGATAACTTTTATCTTTTTAAGCTAAATAAAGTTTGTTTAAAAAAAAGAAAGAAAAGAAATAAAGATAGGACCATTTCCAATTTTATTCCATTTTTTTCTAGAGTTACAGTGGCTTCTTCTGTTATCCTTTATTTATCTCCATCATTGGACTTGTTCGAAATTGTGCTTTTAGTAACAGCTTCTTCACAGAGAATTGGGAGCTCTTTCATCCATTAGCCTTTCTTGCCATGATAAGCTGCACATAATTATTCTGAGTTTTTTTAAAATCACTAAGCCCTTTCTCAAAATTCCATCCAGCACTTACAGTAGGTATTTGACGGTGCTCAACTTTACTTCCCCTTAAATTCAGAAATGTTAATGTTACCTGGTCATTTCCACCCACATTTCTGCTTGTCAGCCCTGTCTCAACTTGCACTTTTAAGTAAGAATGATCCTTGACCATTTGTTGAGAAAGATATAGTTTACTGAAGATCAAGTGGATTACAGTATAGTAAAGCCAGAATTGGGGTTCAGCAACGAAATCCCTAGAGTTCCCCCCTCCAAATCCCCCCACCATTCAATCAGTTTCAAAAGAGATGTTTTTGAAACAGGGAATGGAATGGAATGGAATGGAATGGAACGGAAAAGAACAGAACAGAATATGGGCCACAACAATAATTGATGATCTATGTGTGCGCTCCCATTGCAAACTGGTAGTAAAGGTAAATAGAATCCACCCCTGCTACAAAATCCCTTCTAGCTCTATTTTGATGGATTTTAAATATTCTCTTCTATCTGCAATCCATCTTCTAAAGTGATACGTTGTCTACCAAAGAATTAGGAAATTCACAGATGGATCCAACAGGTTTCTTCACAGATTTAGTGGTAGTTAAAAGCTCCAGTCACCACACCTTCATGCTGTCTGAAAGAACTGCAATTTGTTTTTGATCTTCTCTTTGGTTGGGGAGATGACAGTAAACACCAATCACATTATTGATTTTATTTGTGCCTCCGTTTAATTTTACCTTGGATGCTCTCTGTTGCAGTGCCGAGTTTATTTATTTAAATTTATGAGCAGCCAAGCATGGATATTTTTAATGTACAGTGATTTTTTTCCCCTTTCCATTATATTGCTTCACTTCCTGTATCCTAAATTGTATCCTTTAATTGCTAAGCTTACAATTGAGACTGTCTTTTATTTATTGCTTCTGCAAACTGAGCCAGGAAAGAAGACAGGTTGAAGTAGTTATAACCTGAGTTTCCTTCAGTACCCCAAACCAACAATTTTGTTCTTAAGCAGGAAAAAGTTCTGCCTTTATATCTCATAGAGACCATCCAGGGGTGAAATCCCGCAGGTTCTGACAGGTTCTGGAGAACAGGTTGTGGAAATTTCAGAGAACTGGCAAATATCACCTCCGGCTGGCCCCAAAGTGGGGTGGGAATGGAGATTTTGCAGTATCCTTCCCCTGGAGTGGGGTGGGAATGGGGGTTTTGCAGTATCCTTCCCCTATCAAGCTTTTTTGCCCCAGCTTCAGATTCCCAGAGAATGTGACACACACCAAGCTTTGCAAACACTGTTTAATTCCAAACAAACCCCTTTCAAGAATGCAGGCTTCCCGTGCAAAGTGTCCATATCAAAGTTATTAAGAACAAAGTCCAACACAGGTCCAAATCAGCCCAAAAAAACAGATATGAGAAATCACTCACTCTCCAAGATGCTTTGTAGTAATGAGACGTTGTTTCTAGTAAGAAAGCACTAGCTGTGTGCAACTTAAATAGGCTAAGGGAGTGGCCAATTATCCTCAAGCCCTACTCTCGAGTAGACCTCCTTCTCCTGAGTAGCCACTCCTGCCTTTTGGCAGCCCTGTGCGCCCGAGGATTGAGGAGAGGCTCCTCCACTTCGCTCTCTCCACTGGAAGGAGCCTCTGGAGATTCTGAAGGCCCTGACTGAGTCTTTGCCTTTGGCATCACGTCTTCTTTGGCCTCCTTGCTGTCTGACACGAGTGTCGGCTGTGCAGGCTGCTGGCACAACACCACACCAGTCTCCTCGTCGTCAGGATCAGCCACGATCTGCGCAGGCCACTGGTGGGCCACAACACAAGCCCGCCAAGCCACGACCACCAAGCCACACCAAGCCACCCCACCCCACATCCACAGAACTGGTAGTAAAAAATTTTTTTGATTTCACCACTGAAACCATCGATTTGAGAACACAGAGCAGAAGATGGAGAGAGAATATCAATATATCAATAAATAATGGTTGGGGTAGCCAGAAGAGCAAATGAAGAGGAGGAGGAGGAGGAGGAAGAGGAGGAGGAGAAGGAGGAGAAGGAGAAGAAGGAGGGGAGGATGAGGGGAAGTGGAAGGAGGAGGAGAAAGCTATAGGTTCTGTTTTCCAGACTATTTGATTCTACCTCATAGTCTCATCCAAAAATTCAGTTCCAATAATTCATTTTTAATTGGTTTATCAGAATATAAAATTAAAATATTGAGAAATTGGGAGAGGAAAAAGGAAAGAAGAAAATGTAATGGAAACGAAGAAACAGCAATAGCAAAAGTTTTGCCTTCTGACTCTTTTGAGTGCAGTAGAATAAAGTAAGTAACATGCAACCTCAAAATTTTACTTTCACATAGTAATACATACTAGCCATTTCTATAACAACAAACCTATCTAACCAGCAAAACCAAAATCAAACTTTCATTTTTACCCCCTTCTCAGGTACAAAATCCAGAAGCAGTTTTTAAGTAGAAAAAAAATTGTGCTTTTCTTTCCAGAGTTTCAACATCTTTTTTAATCCTTGCTGAATGGCTATCTTTGGTTTTGTTTTTTTTAATTAGATTTATATGCCGCCCTTCTCCAGAGACTCAGGGCAGCTTACAATACATTAAGCAATAGCCTTCATACGTTTGTATATTTATACAAAAGTCAGCTTATTGCCCCTACAAACTGGGTCCTCAATTTACCTACCTTCGAAAGGATGGAAGGCTGAGTCAACCTTGAGCCTCGAACCATGCAATAATTGCAGACAGTTGAATCTTAATAACAGGCTATTAGCCTGTTGAGCTATCTGAGGTTCTTGTTGTTAGTTGCGAAGTCATGTCTGACCCATCGTGACTCCATGGACAACATTCCTCCAGGTCTTCCTGTCCTCTGGAGTCCATTTAAGCTCACACCGACTCCATCCATCCACCTCGTTCTCTGCCGTCCCCTTCTTCTTTTGCCCTCAATTGTTCCCAGCATGAGGCTCTTCTCCAGTGAGTCCTTCCTTCCTTCTCATTAGGTGGCCAAAGTATTTGAGTTTCCTCTTCAGAATCTGGCCTTCTAAAGAGCAGTCAGGGTTGATCTCCTCTAGGACTGACCGGTTGGATGGCCTTGCAGTCCAATCTATGAAAGAGGAGCCCTCATTTGAGAACCACATTAATTTAGATTCTGGTTCTGGACAACATCACACTCTTTGCTTGGAACTGCACAATGACCCAGTTGTGAGTCTGGCTGTCCATTGCCCAACCACAATCGATAAAAGAGCTCTTGGAACTGAATGCAAGAGAGTGATTTTGTCATCTGCTTTGTCCAGGCACAGAGAAGCAAGGACAGAAACAGGAGGATTGTTATTGTGTGAACTAATGGGCCACATTAAAGCCACTTCAAAGCCGGAGTCCCGTTGGCTTTGAAATCTCTCTCTCCTCACCTCAGATCAAGGCTCTTCCTTTCATCTCGTCCTCTTCTCTGCCCCGTTGACGGTCTCATTACGAGGTTTAAATTAAGGAGTTTCAAAGGAAACTTTAATTGAAGGTAAATTCCCAGCAGTCAAATTCAAGACTTGCCTTTGATAAAAAATAAAACAGAACAACAGTCGAAGTTGAGAAAGAACAGAGGCGTCCTGATTAGCAATGAAAAAAACTTGACTGGGGACAAAGTATCCACGGCTCTCTTCAGAAGCGTCCTTCCCTTTCCGTTTGTCAGCCCGTCTTTAGATACCATTCAACTCTCCAACCTCAGATGTGTGAGAAACATTTCAGGAATATTGTTCCGGCTGACATGAGTCAGCTGTGTGAAGCATACAGGGCCCGTCATTCCTCGTGGCTGCGAACGGTTAAGGGGAAAAGCGAGCTGATTAAAAGGAATAAATAAAGTTTGATAGGCATTTTCGTCGTCATTGTTATTCCCCCCTCCCTCTCTCTCTTTTTTTTAAAAAAAAGTGGCTTTGGATGTTAAAAGAAGCTTTGATAGAAGCCAATATCTAAGAGACTGCCACAAAAGAAGAAGAGGTGTGTGTATGTGTCAACCTATTCTCCAAACCACCTGAAGAAGCAATGAATGGAAGCTCATCCAGGAGAGAAGCAACCTGGAACTAAGGAGAAATTTCATTGACAGTGAGAACAATTAACCAGTGGAAAGATTTGTCTCCAGAAGTTGTGGGTGCTTTTGCACTGGAGGTTTTTAAGAAGAGATTAGACGGCCATTTTTTGGGATGCTATAGGGCCATGATGGCGAATCTATGGCATGTGTACCATAGGTGGCACACGGAGCCATTTCTACAGGCACGTGAGCCAACGCCCTACATCAGTTCCACTGAGCATGCGCATGCACCTCCTGCCAGCCAGCTGATTTTTGGGTCTCTGCTGCACATGCGGAAATATGTGCGTGCATGCCCATGCTGCCCCTCACCACCCAGGAGTCTCCATGCGGCCTGTTTTGGATGCCAGGTAAGTACAGGGTTTATGCAGAGTCTGGGGTGGGGGGAAATGGGCCTAGCAGAAGTCCGGAAGCGGGCCGTTTCTGGCCTCTGGAGGGCCTCTGGAAAGGAAAGGAAAGCTTCTGGAGCCTGGGGAGGGCAAAAAACGGGCCTAATGGAAGTCCGGAAACAGGCTGTTTCTGGCCTCCAGAGGCTTCAGGGAGGCCTGCTAGGCCCAAAACGGGCGTGGGGAGGTCATGTGCAGGGGGGGGAGGCATTATGGGTGTGGGCATACACACACACGACCCCCGGTGCTCCCCTCGCTTTTGGCACGTGACGGCAAAAAGGTTTGCCATCACTGTTATAGAGTCTCCTGCCTGAGCAGACTAGAAGACCTCCAAGGTCCCTCCCAAGTCTCTTGTTATTCTATTTATTCTAAACCTATCTCCTAAACCTGGAGATACATTTTTTTAAAAAAATCTTATACTGATTGGCTTCACCTATTGGGTGAATTCATAATTTAGTTTATTCATTTATTTTTGTTTCCTGTTCTCTATAGATTGTTGTGGGATATTATCAACTAGAATAACATCCAACAAGTAAATGAACAGCAAAACTCGATGGCATAATTAGTTAGTTAGTTAGTTAGTTAAATTAATTAGTTCATTCATTCATTTGGTTCCTTGTTTCAGAACATTTTTAGTTTTGTTAAGTAATGAATGATAATTTACTTTATTAACAGCCCACCAGACCTCCAGCAAAATTGTAGTTGCAGGATTCAGAATGGTATATTTATTGATATATTTCTTGCATTTATCTTGAGTTCTTAGGCATGAAAGTTAATTGGGCCAGTCACCAGGAGACATTGAGTTCTAGTCCGATAAATGAAAGCCAGCTGGAGACCTCGGACCAGTTACTTTCTATCAGCCCTAGGAAGGAAGCAATGGCAAATCAATTTTGAAAACCCTTGATAAGCAAACCACAGGACATATGATTTTATGATCTGTCTGTCTGTCTGTCTGTCTGTCTGTCTGTCTGTCTGTCTATCTATCTATCTATCTATCTATCTATCTATCTATCTATCCCAACCCTGTGATTCTATGATCTACCTGTCCATCTATCCATGATGGTAGAAGGATTCCTGCCTTGGTTAGGAGATTGGATTAGAAGTCCTCCAAGGTCCCTTCCATCCTGTGATTTTTTTTATCTGTCTGTCTGTCTGTCTGTCTGTCTGTCTGTCTGTCTGTCTGTCTGTCCGTCCGTCCATCTGTCCATCCATCCATCCATCCATCCATCCATCCATCCATCCATCCATCCATCCATCCATCCATCCATTTGTCTATCCATGATAATAGAGGGACTCCCGCCTTGGGTAGGAGATTGGATTAGAAGACCTCCAAGGTCCCTTCCAATCCTGTGATTTTATTATCTTTCTGCCTGTCAATCCATCCATCCATCCATGATGGCAGAAGGACTTCTGCCTTCGGCAGGAAATGTCACCTGCTGTAGGCTTGCCTTGAAGAATCTCCTAGCAATTCTGATTATCCTTTAGTGCAGCTTTTCTACAATGTAGAAACCCAAAAATTTGTTCTCCCCCCCTCTTCTCTCTCACTCCCTCTTGCAAGTTGCAGATTTGAAATGTATTTTGTGCTCTTTGAAGAAGAAGGAAACCTGAACATAAATGACTTTGTAGAAGGACTTGTAATTGGCAGCAGGTTCACAAATTCTTAGTTGTGAAATCTCTCTTCTAAGTAAGTGTTGGATTTTCTGTTCAATTCAAGTTCATCCAGTGCAGAGTTGGTACCTGTTACAGGCAACAAAGTACTTAAGGTCAACTAATCTGGATACAACAGAAAGATAAGATAGTTCAAAAAGGACTTGAGAAAATGCATTTAAGGAGCGGAGATATGAGAAAATTAGAAGCAACATAGCAGAAAATAATAGATATCGGGATGAAGTACACTGCTTATTAACAGATGCTTGCTCCTGAGGAGGAAAGCTATGGCAAATGTAGATAGCTTACTAAAAAGCAGAGACATCACCCTGCCAACCAAAATGCGTATAGTCAAGGCTATAGTTTTCCCAGTTGCAATGGATGGCTGTGAAAGTTGGACAGTAAGGAAGGCTGAGTGCCAAAGAATTGAGGCCTTTGAACTATGGCGCTGGAGAAGATTCCTGTGAGTCCCTTGGACTGCAAGGTGATCAAACCGGTCAGTCCTAGAGGAGGTCAACCCTGACTGCTTTTTAGAAGGCCAGATCCTGAAGATGAAACTCAAATACTTTGGCCACCTAATGAGAAGAAAGGACTCACTGGAGAAGAGCCTAATGCTCTTCTAATTTATGTAAAGTATAAAGAGAGTTGGACCTAGAATGCTGCCTTGGGGGACACCACTGTTAACAGGTACAGGATTTGATAGGGCATTCCGTATTTTGACCACTTGTTGCCTGTTTGACAGGAATGCAGCTATCCACTTATGCAGGGGTCCAGAAATGCCATAAGATTTTAGTTTTAAAAGTAGTTTGTCATGTACCACTGAATCAAAGGCTTTACAAAAGTCTATATAAATTGCATCTATTGCTTTGCCCTGATTGAGTTGTGTAGTCCATACGTTTGTGATAATTGGAGCATTCAGTCTTTATCTGGTGGCATAAGTTTTTGTAGTGGCTTTTAAAGTTATCTACGTAGCCAGTTTTGTTTTGTTTTTTGCCAAAGAGGGTTTGTTTGTTTGTTTGTTTGTTTGTAGCATCCTTATTGTTATGGGTAATTCGTTTTTCTTGGTTTTGGGGGTTATTAGTGGCACGTATAGTTTAATGACTCTTTTGACTTTGAGCAAAAAAAATGTTGTAATGGTCTTCAGCAATATTGCAGCCAGTGAATAGAATTTGCCAATCAAGAGATGAGAAGTCGGTGTCTATGAGATCATAGTTGGCTTTTTTAAAGTTATAATTGGGGATCCCATCGTTATGATGATTTTTGTAAGGGCATATATTGAGACAAAAGTCAACCATGCTGTGGTCACCATTGGAAAAGGTTTCTTTGTAGTCCAAAAATTGAGTTTGCAGAAGATGAGATTGCAGAAGATGAGATCAAGGCAGTTGTTGAGTCTAGTGTTGTTAGTTACTAGTTGATCCAGTTGATCCAGTCCCAGATTAGTCACAGCATTGTACAGGGTTGCATGTATGGGTTCAGTTGTACATTCGTTCAGGGTCCAATTAATAAGAGTTAGATTGGGGTCACCAAGAAAGATAAGAGGGTGTGGGCAGGAGGCTGCCCATGTTAGTAGCGAGGTTAAGTTAACCTGTGTAACTTGAATATTTTTTAGATTTAGAGACTTTTTGTAGAAGAGAGACTTTTTCCACCTCCTCTATGTATTTCACGATCCAACCGGTAAACATGATAGTTTCTTACTATGGTAATGGAGTCAGGGTGGGATGTATTTAGCCATGTTTTACAGACAAATATGATATCAATCTGGGGGCTGGGCAGGGGACAGCATGCATCTGCCCTCAGTGTGGAAGGGATTGCCACTCTCAAATTGGCCTTTTTAGTCACACTAGATACTGTTTTAGGATCTCTTTCCAGTTTCCTCTTTAGGACGATACCATAGTCTTTTGAGACTGAAGGATGCCAATGATGATGTCAAACATAGCTGTATTTAGGAAGGGGAGGAATTGAGGCATTTTATTTATGAGACTTCTTGTGTTTAGTAGCTTGTATTTAAGTTCAGTAGTGGTTGGTATTTAGGAAGTTAGAGGCGTGCGTGCCAAGTTTTGGATGATGGGGCATTGGATGTTAGGATGTGGGTTGTGTGTCTTATTTTTGATACAGTCAGCACGGTAGTCAATGTATAAGTCAGTCTCTCCTTGGTCTTGACGTTTTTTAGGTCTTTTAAGGTGATGTCTGTTAGGAAATTATAATTACCTAACTTGTTGGTTTGGCAATATATAAAACCTCAATATAGCTTTAAGACTGTATTGCTGTATTGCATCATACTGTGTCCTGATTGGTTAGCTCTGTAGCTAATGTCCTTAAGAGAGAGCTTGAAACATGGTTTATTGCTCTTTGCTGACCATTATTGCTCGTTACGGCTCTGATATTTCTTTGCTGTGTTTTGCTACTGTTTGCAAATAGAGAAGAACTGATTATTGTATATGACTGCGACAACTGGTAAGAAGACTTTGTCATTGGATTATCCCTGGACTATTGTTTAACCATCTACTGCTTTATATGTGTATGACCTGGACTGTTTATTGGACTGTACCTTATTACTATTTCCTGAAGAGTAAACACAACTCAGGGTATTTGTGTGTTGGCTGCTTATTTGCAACTGCTCTCAATCGCTTTCATGTGCACACCCTTGTTACTCTAGGGTTGCTCTGTGAATTCCTTAACAATGTCTTTCACCAAGTAGAGATACATCCCTACATGAAAGCAGAAATGGCAGGAGACAATTCACACACAGAGAAAAATCATCCTGAGTCAGGGCGAAAGAGGAAGGAAGGTCTTTTCTTACTATACAAGCCTGGCCAGATCTGAAGGGTCGGAGGGAATGACTCACCCTTTAGATTGGCACAAGAAGAGAAGGAGGCTCAGGGGCTGCTATTAAAATCCCAGATGGCAGCTGCTGAAAAACATGGCGGGAGAAACAACTGACTCAAGTCAACAGAAGCTTCCTTGCAGTTTGCGTGACACACGGACCAAGGAAAAGTTAGTGGCAAAATCGAACTGCAAACTTGTGAGTTTCATCAAGGGGGAAAAAAAAAACCAAAGCAAATTCTGCTGCGGCCTGAATCCTGCATTTGAGTATACATAGAGGGGAAAGGAAAAAAAATAATTTAAAACAAAACAGAGAAAAATAAATAAATAAATCATGCAGTTGGCTTTTCTAACCAGTTGGGAATGGTTAGTTTGTCTTTCGCTTCTTGCTACTTTTTCTTTTCTTTCAACTGGTACTTGTAGGATCAATTTGCTGATTTTCCATTTAACACCCCCCCCCTTCAAGAGCTTGGGGAGCGCTCCTTTCCTCCATTTGCAAACCCCCCCTTCTCTCTTCACCCCTTAGGAATCACGGCAGAGCTCTTTGGTAGCTCTTTGTATGTGTGGAAAATAACGGTGGATGGAAGGCTCCAGAGAGGGCAGAGGGATTAATGAAATCATTAGTACATTGTTTTCAAATCTTTTTTTTTCTCAGAGAAAAAATAAAACTATTCAGCAAAAGAAACTCTACAGTTTTTGCAGTTTCTCAGCAACTGGTAGTGAACTGTGAGGGAGGGAAAGGGTGGCAGAGAGGGAGGGAGGGAGGAAAGGAAGGAAGGAAGGAAGGAAGGAAGGAAGGAAGGAAGGAAGGAAGGGGAGGGAGGAAAGAAGGAAGGAAGGAAGGAAGGAAGGAAGAGGGAGGGAAGGAAGGAAGATAACAGTAACAGAGTTGGGAGAGACCTTGGAGGTCAGCCAATCCAACCCCCTGCTCACACAGGAGACCTGTACTAGGTATTTGAACAGCCGAACTGCCGACTTTTCTGATCGACAAGCTCAGTGTCTTAGCCACTGAGCCACCTAGTCAGGGAAGGAAGGAAGAGAGGAAGGAATTTAATATTAAAGGGAACAAACTCAAAAGCAGGCTTTTTGCAGTCAGCACCTCTCTTTTTTTATTCCTCTTACTTTTGAATGAGAAGACGTTTCCTTCCCAACTCCTGTAACTTTCTTCTCAAAATTTTTAATACAACTGGATAACACTGAAAGATTAAACATTGCTCTCAAACCCTATTTAATATCAATCAGAATAGAGCTGGAAGGTCTCCAAGGTCTATACCTTGGAGGTCTTCTAGTTCAACCCCATATTCAAGCAAGAGACCCTATAATATTTCAGATAGGTGGCTGTCTCAATCTTTTCTTAAAAACATTCAGTGTTGGAGCACCTGCAACCTCTGAAGGCAAGCTGTTCTACTGGTTGATTGTCTTCAAAGTTGGGAAATCTCTCTTTAGTTCTAGGTTGCTTCTCTCCTCGATGAGTTTCCATCCATTGTTTCTTGTCCTGCCCTCAGATGCTTTGGAGAATAGCTTCACCCTCCCCTCTTCTTTGTGGCAGCCCCTCAAATACTGGGCCTGGTGGTTCAGCAGACTAAAGCATTGTGATTAACACCAGCTGTCTGCAATTACTGTAAGTTTGAATCTCACCAGGCTCAAGGTTGACTCAGCCTTCCATCCTTTCTAAGGTAGGTAAATTGAGGACCCAGTTTGTGGGGGCAATAAGCTGACTTTGTATAAATATACAAAAGTATGAAGGCTATTGCTTAACATGTTGTAAGCCGCCCTGAGTCTCCAGAGAAGGGCGGCATATAAATCAATTTTTTTAAAAAAATACTGCTATCATATCACTCGAAGTTCTTCTTTTCTCTAGATTAGCCAAACCCAATTCCCGAAACTATTTTTCCTGTGTGTTTGTGTGTGTGTGTGTGTGTGTGTGTGTGTGTCAATGCACACTTTTCTTTATCTATCATGAAAGTAATGCATGTATGAACTAGATGCGAGATATGTGTGACTATAATTGTTAAATATAAACTTGGATCAGTTTTCAGCGTTATGAAAATGAACTGTCATATCACATTTTTGGAATGATATGGATAACAATAAAAGAGATTATAGGTAGCTCAGGGTCCTTGCAGGGGTGGGTTCTACGTTTGTGGCCCGTCAGCGGCCTGTGCAGATTGTAGCTGATTCTGACAGCAAGGAGGCTGGTGTTGTGCTGCGCCATCAGCCTGTGCAGCTGGCACTCAAGTCAGACAATGAGGAGGCTGGAGAAGATGTGGTGCCAGAGGCAGGGATTCAGCCAGGGCCTTCAGAACCTCAAGAAGCTCCCTTAAGTGAAGAGGACAAAGAGGAGGAGCTTCTTCTCGATGCACGGGCGTGCAGAGTTGCCAAAAAAAAGGAGTGGCTCCTCAGGAGGAGATCTCTTCGAGCTCCTTCGAGGGGCTTTGAGGGGCTAATTGGTCATTCCCTTAGCCTATTTAAGGAGGAATGCCGACTGAAGTAATTTGCAGGGAACAACTTCATTCACTCTCCTTCGTGCCTTGATCTTAATTCTCTGCAAATTGCTTCTGGGCTTTCTGCCAACCATAGTAAGATTAAGATTATTTATTCTTTGGATTCTTGTAGGCTCTTAAGAAAGTTAATTAACAGCCTTTGTTTGAAAAAAAACTGTTTAATTTAGTAAACTAAGGTTTGTATAGACTTTGTGTGTGCTGTGTCCTTTGGGGTCTGTAGCTGGGGCAGAACATCTACTTACCTTTACTACCAGTTCTCAGCAGGGCCACATGCTCTTCTGTACATGCGCAGAAGCGTTTTGGTAATATCGGGGTCAGTGGACGGAGCCTCCCTCTGGTTTTAATACCGGTTCTATAGAACCGGTGCGAACCAGGGGCAACCCACCACTGGGTCCTTGTTTCCCTTTGCTGTTGGTTATTTTCTTGGAGATGTTTCATGACCCAATTATCTATTATCATCAGTGCTAGGAGACAGTGGGGTTTGCACTCTGTTTGTATACAAGTGGCTTGGCCCGTCAGTGCTCATGGGAGTGGTCTTGTTTCCGTGATTTATTGTTTGTATAGTTTCTATATGAGTTGGAAGCTCTTTTAATTGGGGTATTGTTTGCAGCTTAGTTGTTCTTGGTCTAGTATTAATCTTGATGTTGATCTCTGCTTATCTGGGTGTTGATTGCTGTTGAGCAGTTGTTCGTGCTTTTTGTTACCTTATGAGGCTTTTCTCATCTGAATGGTATGTAAACATTGTTTATCTCTGTGTGCCTCTTGATGGCTGATTTGTCACCAAGCTTCCAGAAATTCTATAGCATTTTGCACTTGTTTCAGTCCAGACAAATAGTCCAGACTTGGCTCGGTCAAGAAGGAACATAGAACATAGAATAATAGAGTTGGAAGGGACCTTGGAGATCTTCTAGTCCAACTCCCTGCTTGAGCAGAAACGATACCATTTCAGACAAATGGTTGTCCAGTCTCTTTCTGAAAGCCACCAGTGATGGAGCACCCACAACTTCTGAAGGCAACTTCTGTTCCATTGGCTGATCGCTTTCACCGTTAAGAAATTTCTCCTTAGTTCTGGGTTGTTTCTCTCCTTGGTTATTTTCCATCCATGATTTCTTGTCCTTCCTTCCGGTGCTTTGGAGAATAGTTTGAGTGGAAACACCTTCCTGATCTAAGTGGGCCTTGCTAGAATATCGCAGGGAGACAATTACAAGGTTACAAGTGAGTTTTCTATTATCATCAATTTTTTTCTCTCCTCTCTTCCTCCCTCTCTGTATTCTCAATGTTTGTCCCAGAGGTATACAATATGAGGGAGTAAAAAGGGGGAAAAGAAACAAACCAAATTTTGCAGGTGGAAATAGCGATACATCTCTATTGAATTTTGCCTCTGGTCTTCCAGAGTTTTGACATGCTGTCCTGTTCTTTTTTTCCTACTCTTACTTCCTTACTTTTGACTTATTCCTTGACCTGCCCTCTGGTTCATTGTTGGCCTTTGCCCCCAACTGTTGGCTTTATCTCTCACTCCTGATTTCTGGTTGAAACAATGTTTTCCTAGTTACTCTCTGCAGTCTGATGCTCAGTCTAAATTCACCCTGGGACTCTTCTCGTGTTATTTTCTGAACCATGCACTGCCCAGCAGCACAAGTTTAGAAAGCTCTTCATGTGTGGTAGCATCTGGCTTAAGCACAGTTCTTGCTTTCCTCAACTATTAATTGCCGAATCTCGATAATAAAGAACTTTTTAAAGCAGTCGTCTAATGTGCAATAAGCTTGCATTGCAATATACAGCAGTGAACACGAGAGGTCATCTCTTTTAGAATAGAATAGAATTCTTTATTGGCCAAGTGTGATTGGACACACAAGGAATTTGTCTTGATGCATACTGTCTCAGAGTATATACATAAAAGAAAAGATACATTCATCAAGAATCATAAGGTACAACACTTAATGATAGTCGTAGGGAACAAATAAGCAATCAGGAAACAATATCAATATAAACCATAAGGATTCAAGCAACAAAGTTACAGTCATACAGTCATAAGTGGAAGGAGATGGGTGATGGGAATGATGAGAAGATTAATAGTAGTGCAGACTTAGTGAATAGTTTGACAGTGTTGAGGGAATTATTTATTTAGAATGATAGCATTCGGGAAAAAACTGTTCTTCTGTCTAGTTGTTCTGATGTGCAGTGCTCTATAGCATCGTTTTGATGATAGGAGTTGAAACAGTTTATGTCCAGGATGTGAGGGGTCTATAAATATTTTTCATTTTATTTTTGGGCACTGATGTGGGTCAGGGGAATAGGGACAGCAAAAGGGAACTATATGAGCAGGTAGGCCTCAAAATGTCTCTCTCCTCTCTGTGTTATCTACAGTGTTTCAAATCAGTTGGCTTCCATCTTTGTTTACACTACAATTTATATATAATTCAGAATAACAGAGTTGGAGGCCTTCTAGTGCAACCTCCCCTGCCTAAGCAGGAAACCCTCTATCTTTTCAGACAAATGACTGTCCAATCTCTTCTTAAAAACCTCCAGTGATGGAGCACCCACAGGCTGTTCTGAAGGCAAGCTGTTCCACTGAGTAATTGTTCTCACCGTCAGGAAATTTCTCAATGTGCCTTTAGAAGTTGTGTGCGCTCCATCATTGGACATTTTCAAGAAGAGATTGGACATCTATTTGTCTGTAATGGTATAGGGTCTCCTGCTTGAGCATGGGGTTCGACTAGAAGATCTCCAAGGTATCTTCTAATTGAATAATTGTTGTGGCTTGCCAGCGGCCTGCACAGATTGTTGCTGATCCTGATGAGGAGGAGGCTGGTATGGTGCTGTGGCAGCAGCCTGTGCAGCCGGCACTTGAGTCGGACAGCGCGGAGGCTGAAGAAGATGTGGTGCCAGAGGCAGGGATTCAGCCAGGGCCTCCAGAACCTCCAGAGGCTCCTTTAAATGAAGAGGATGAAGAGGAGGAGCCTCTTCTCGATGCACGGGTGCGCAGAGCTGCCAAAAGGCAGGAGTGGTTCCTCAGGAGGAGGTCTCCTCGAGAGTAAGGTTTGGGGCTAATTGGCCATGCCCTTAGCCTATTTAAGAAAGAATGCAGCTTGTAACAAGCTGCAGGAAACAACTTTAGTTCGCTAATCTTTGCGTTGGGATTTCTCTGCAACCTTGCTTCTGGGCTTTCTGCCAACTCCAGTAAGACTCTGACTATCTTATCTGTGGAATTCTGGCAGGCTGTTAAGAATGCTTATTAACAGCCGGCATTTGCTAAAACTGCCTTATTTGAGTAAACTAAGTTTTGTTCAGAGTTTGTGTGTGCTGTGTTCTCTGGGATCCATAGCTGGGGCAGAACAATAATAGAATAACAGAATAATAGAGTTGGAAAGGACCTTGGAAGTCTTCTAGTCCAGTTGTCACTAACCGGTGGTCCATGGACCACTGGTGGTCTGTGAGAAAATTTTGGTGGTCCACAGAAAAATTATTTGCATTTTTATTATTGCACTAAATCAGGGGTCCTCAAACTACAGCCCCTGGATATGTACAATGAACATTTGTGTTGCTGCAGAGAGTTTTCCCCTTCAAGGTCTTTTTGTGCAGGTCGGATGGGGGCAGAAGTTCCAAATTGGGGTCTGCTTCAGCCTTCTGGTGCAGGATTTTGGCCCAAGGCTGGAGGGAAGTGCAGCTGGTGACGAAGAGCCGGAAGGCCTTGTTCCACTGCATCATCGCCTGGAACTGGCTGACCATCTCAGCCCGCTGAGCCTCCAGGTGCCGGTACCTGGCCTTGCACTCCCGCAGGTCTTTCCTCTGCTTAGAAAGCCTATGCTCGTAGTCCTCAGTGAGGTGCTTCTGCTGAGGCTCCCTCTTGGTCAGATCTAATTTGAACTGAGCCAGCTGTTTTGCCAACTCTTCCTCTTGGTGTCTGCTTAGCTCCAACAACTGCTTCCTGTTGGGGCCCTAAGGAGCCCCAACGGGGAGGCGAGGAGGTGGCCATGGCCACCCAGTCACATGACCACCTAGCCATGCCCATCCAACCAGTCATTAGGCAGATCATATTAATGATCCATGGGATTTAAAATTATGAATTTAGTGGTCCCTGAGGTCTGAAAGGTTGATGACCCCTGTTCTAGTCCAACCTCCTGCTCAGGTTTAGCACTGCTAATGATACCTAGTTTGGGTAATGGAATATCTGCAAGAAAGCATCCAAGCTCAGAGAGGACCAAAGACTGCTCATGTCAACCCTAAGCTACAAATACTCTCCTTTATTAGTCAACCTAATCAACAGTGTTGGAGTATCCACAATTTCTGGAGGCATGTCATCCCACTGATTAATAACTGCATTATTCTGTATTGTAACTCATTTTGATTCATTTTTTGACCCGGTCATAGAATTAAATCATGGCCTTGTGTTTGAATACCACACCTGACCAAGAAATTGGAGACATTCAACTTCTCTTCCTTATAAATTCCGATCCACTTATTTGCATAGAAAATGTTTCGTTCTTCTGAATACCTCAGCATTTTATTTACAAAACCCTTTTTTCCCCTTTCTTTCTTATCCAAATTGCAGTAGGCAAAACAAGAGTTTCATCATTAAACCCCACTCCAACTTTCTTGTTAAAGCAGTGACTATTTAAATATGTGCATATATTACCGGAGAAAAAATAAAGGGATGGGGTGGGGGGGTGTTGAAAGAATTTATTGATTTCTCCACAAATTAAGCTGTTTGCTAATTTGCACAGATACAATTGAAACAATAAACTCAATGAGAACAACAAACTGGCTAATTAGCTTAATGATCGTTTAATTTTACATTTGGTAATGGATCTGCCTCCCTCTCTCTTTTTCCCCTCTGCTCGCCTTTTCCTCCAGACTAATAAGATGTAAATTATAATCAAATGGTTTTAAAACTTAAAAGTATCATTTTGAGGACTTTAACCGCAAAAGGAAAGTATGATCTTACTACTCCTGAGGGGTCTCTGAGGGGGAAATAAAACCGATTGTGGTGATTTTTGTGTGCAAGTTTGAGGTAAGGGAATAATCAATGACTGAATCAAATAATTTAAGCCACCCTCAAATTGCTTTTCAGAACATGTGGGGTAATCTTGCCCCAAACCAGGAGAAAAACTGTATCTTTCAGGGGAAAAAGAAATGTAAGTTTCTGTTGTTGTCGTTGTTGTTGTTGTTTATTTCTCCTTAGTTCTAGGTTGCTTCTCTCCTTGATGAGTTTCCATCCATTGCTTCTTGTCCTGCCCTCAGGTGCTTTGGAGAATAGCTTGACTCCCTCTTCTCTGTGGCAGCCCCTCAAATATTGGAAGACTGCTATCATGTCACCCCTAGTCCTCCTTTTAATTAAACCAGACATACTCAGTTCCAGCAACCATTCTTTATATGTTTTAGCCTCCAGTCCAGTGGTGAAATCTGAGCCGGTTTGCTACCAGTTTACTGACCACGCATACACAGTTCACACCAAAAGGAGGCTTGGGAAGGTAAGTAGAACAGCAGTGGAGGTGGGGGGGAATCAGCTGTGGCGCGCAATCTTGGGAAGCTTTTTAAAAACTTTTTAAAAGCATTTCTTACTACCAATTCGGGCAAATAGGTAGTAAACAAATGCTTTTAAAAAGTTTTTTAAAAAAGGCTCAGATGATCACAGCTGTGGCGCATGATATCCAAGCCTTTTTTTTTACACTTTAAAGCATTTTTTTACTACCTATTCGCCCAAACTGGTAGTAAAAAATGTTTTTAAAAAGTTTTTTAAAAAGGTCCCCAAGATCACGTGCCACAGCTGTGATCTTGGGAACCTTTTCCTTTACCTTTTTAAAGCATTTTTTTTACTACCAGTTTAGGTGAACAGGTAGTAAAAAAAAAATGCTTTAAAAAAGTAAAAAAAAAAAAAGGCTCGGATGATTACAGCTGTGCTGCACGATCGTCCAAGCCTTTTTAAAATCTTTTTTAAAGCATTTTTTTTATTACCTATATGCCTAAACTGGTAGTAAAAAAATGCTTAAAAACTTTTTAAAAAAAGTTCTGACGATTGCGTGTTGCTCAGCTGATCGTGTGAAGTTATTTTTTTTTATGTTTTTTTACTAATGGTTCGGAGAACCAGTAGCATTTTCTTACTACCGGTTAGGACAAACCGGCCTGAACCAGTAGCATTCCACCCCTGCTCCAGTCCCCTAATCATCTTGGTTGCTCTTCTCTGCACTCTTTCCAGAGTCTCAATGTCTTTTTTTAAAAGGACAGGAGCCTGTGTAGTGTAGAGGGCTAATGCCTCCTACTAAAGGCAGCAATTAACACCAGCTGCCTGTAATTTCTCTGAGTTCAATCCTAGCCAGGCTCAAGGTCGACTCAGCCTTCCATCCTTTCTAAGGTGGGTAAATTGAGGACCCAGTTTGTGGGGGCAATAAGCTGACTTTGTATAAATATACAAAAGTATGAAGGCTATTGCTTGACGCATTGTAAGCTGCCCTGAGTCTTCGGAGAAGGGTGGTATATAAATCAAAAAGAAAGAAAGAAAGAAAGAAAGAAAGAAAGAAAGAAAGAAAGAAAGAAAGAAAGAAAGAAAGAAAGAGGAAGGAAGGAAGGAAGGAAAGAAAGAAAGAAAGAAAGAAAGAAAGAAAGAAAGAAAGAAAGAAAGAAAGAAAGAAAGAAAGAAAGAAAGAAAGAACATTCAGCTGTCTGCAATTACTGTAAGTTTGAATCTCACCAGGCTCAAGGTTGACTCAGCCTTCCATCCTTTCTAAGGTAGGTAAATTGAGGACCCAGTTTGTGGGGGCAATAAGCTGACTTTATATAAAATATACAAAAGTATGAAGGCTATTGCTTAACGCATTGTAAGCCGCCCTGAGTCTCCGGAGAAGGGCGGCATATTAATCTAATTAAAAAAAAAAAAAAAAGCTGAATTAAAAACAAAGTCTGAGGCAGAGGCCCTAAGTCCGTGATGGTGAACTTATGGCACACGTGCCAGAGGTGGCATTCAGTGCCCTCTGTGATGGCACACGAACCGTCACCCCTGTCCATCTCTGCTGCGCACGTGCATGCGCCTCCTGCTGATCAGCTGGTCTTCGGGTCTCTGCCATGCATGCACGGAGGGTGGGGCATGTGTGTGGGGCGTGTGCGCATGCATGTGAGGTGGGGCCCATATGGGTTGTGTGCATGCATGCGTGGGGCAGAGCACATGTAGGGGATTCGTGCATGCTTTGGGCACTCGGTCCAGAAAAGATTAGCCATCACTGCTCTAAGTCATCCCACAGGGTTGCATGCCACTCTTTGTTTGACCCCTATGCCAAATGGCAGAACCAAGTCTTCCAGCTCTTCTTAGACCTCACCGATCAAAATTCTTTAACTGATGGGATCCATAATATACTGTCAAGACTGAACCACTTTGCTTCTTTCAAACCTTAATGCTTTTCAACTTGTCAGTTGAAATGCTGAGAATGTGTGTGTGGACGGTGAGAGTACGGAAACCATCAAGGTCACCACTGCAGGTGCTGGAGAAAGAGGCAGACTGTTCCCATAACAAAAGGTCATCTCATAATTGGACAAGGTGATCATCCAGGGCTGGAGAGAAAGGGAAGCTATTGTTTAACTGAGCAAAGAATTTGCATGGGAAAACCAGAGTTGGTTTTGATCCTTAAGGAGCAAAATGGTGTATCCAATAAAGCTTTACATTTGGGAAGAAGGAGAAGGGGAAGGGGAAAGAGATGGAGAAGGAGATGGAGAAGGGGTGTGCATAAGTGCACCAGTGTGTCTACCGTCCCTGTCCTAATGTCCCTTTTTTTTACTTTTCATCTATTCAAATTATGTTTATACTTTTATCTGTTATCTTATATATGCTTGACAAATAAATAAATAAATAAAATAAAGAAATGGGGAAGGGGAAGGAGAAGGAGAAGAGGAAGAAGGGAGAAGAAAGGGAAGGGGAAGGGGAAGGAGATGGAGATGGGGAAGGAGATGGAGAAAGGAGAAGAAGAGGGAAGGGAACAAGAAGAGGAAGAAGTAAATGAAAAGGAGAAGAAGTAAATGGAAAAAGGAGAAGAAATAGAGGGAAGAAGAAGGGTGAAGAAGGGCAAAGAAAGGGAGTGGGAGGGAGAATAAGACAGAGAAGGATAGACCAGCAAAGTGAAATTAAAATCAAATTAAGTTTAATTAAGCTTAAAAGAAAAAAAAATTAACCAATGTTGCATGATTCTGTGTGTAAAGAATAGAGGTACTGTAGATGTTGACTAGTAGATTAGCAGAATGCATTCATAAACACCAACCAGAAGTCAAAAGACTTGATGAAAACTCCTTAATCACACAACACAGGAACAGAGATCAACACTAAACAGTACACAACATCCCAATCAAGGAACTACCAGTTTACTAAACAGCAGTCTACTCACGGAACCACCAAGAACATTCCCAGTAACACAGACAAGGCAAACCATTTGTATATAAACAAAGGGCAAACCCTTCATTTTTCTAGCACTGATGATGTTACCTAGTGAGGAGATGGAACGTTTGCAAGGAAACAACAAAACTCAGAGAACACCAAGGTTCCTCACAACTAACATCTTTGTTGGTTGGATTCCGATATTTATTTTCTAGTTTCTAGTTTCTTTGTCTAGTCCAGGGGTCTGCAACCTTAAACACTTGAAGAGCCATTTGGATCCATTTCCAACAGAAAACAAAACACCGGGAGCCACAAAACCTGGGTGGGCGTGGCCAACTCAACATCACTCACTCCCACCCAGTCACATGACACCCCCCCCCCAGCCATACCAGGTTTTGGGACTTCCCATGTTTTCTATGGGAGACAGGTATCTCTCTCTCCCTCCCTGCCTCCCCCACCTCTCTCTTTCATCTCCCTCTTTCTCCCTCACTCATCTCTCTCTTTCTCCCTCCCTCTCCCTCCTTCTCCCATCTCTCTCTTTCTCCCTCTCCCTCCCTCTCTCCCTCTCTCTTCCTTTCTCCCTCTCCCCCCCTCTCCCATCTCTCCCTTTCTCCCTCTCCCTCCCTCTCTCATCTCCCTTTCACCCTCTCTCCCTCCCTCTCTAATCTCTCTCTTTCTCCCTCTCTCATCTCTCTCTTTCTCCCTCTCCCTCCCTCTCTCATCTCTCCCTCTCTCCCTCTCTCATCTCTCCCTTTCACACTCTCGCCCTCCCTCTCTAATATCTCCCTTTCTCCCTCTCTCATCTCTCTTTCTCCCTCTCCCTCCCGCTCTCATCTCTCCTTCTCTCCCTCTCTCCCTCTCTCCCTCTCTCATCTCTCTTTCTCCCTCTCCCTCCCTCTCCCATCTCTTTCTCCCTCTCTCATCTCTCCCTCTCTCATCTCTCCCTTTCTCCCTCTCCCTCCCTCTCCCATCTCTCCCTTTCTCCCTCTCCCTCCCTCTCCCATCTCTCCCTTTCACCCTCTCTCCCTCCCTCTCTAATCTCTCTCTTTCTCCCTCCCTCTCTCACCTCTCCCTCTCCCTCCCTCTCTCCCTCTCTCCCTCTCTCCCTCTCTCCCTCTCTCATCTCTCTCTTTCTCCCTCTCCCTCCCTCTCCCATCTCTCCCTTTCTCCCTCTCCCTCCCTCTCTCATCTCCCTTTCACCCTCTCTCCCTCCCTCACTAATCTCTCCCTCCCTCTCTCATCTCTTTCTCCCTCTCCCTCTCCCTCCCTCTCTCATCTCTCCCTCTCTCATCTCTCCCTTTCTCCCTCTCCCTCCCTCTCCCATCTCTCCCTTTCTCCCTCTCCCTCCCTCTCTCATCTCCCTTTCACCCTCTCTCCCTCCCTCTCTAATCTCTCCCTTTCTCCCTCTCATCTCTCTTTCTCCCTCTCCCTCCCTCTCTCATCTCTCCCCCCTCTCTCTCATCTCTCTCTTTCTCCCTCTCCCTCCCTCTCTCATCTCTCCCTTTCTCCCTCTCTCTTTCTCCCTCTCCCTCCCTCTCTCATCTCTCCCTCTCCCTCCCTCTCTCATCTCTCCCTTTCACCCTCTCTCTCTCCCTCCCTCTCTCATTTCTCCCTCTCTCATCTCTCTCATTTCTCTCTTTCTCCCTCTCCCTCTCCCTCCCTCTTTTGTCTCTCCCTTTCTCCCTCTCTCCTTCCCTCTCCCTCCCTCCCTCTCTCATCTCCCTCTTTCTCCCTCTCCCTCCCTCCCTCTCTCATCTCTCTCTTTCTCCCTCCCTCTCTAGTCTATAGTTCTGAGTTTTTCTGAATTATCTGCAGTCCAAGTACTCATCAGGCCTACCCTGCTTAGCTTCCTCTTGAAATTAGCCAAAGTCACACAGTTGATGCAATATGAGCAAAAGTTTGACCAAAAAAAAAAAGGCTTCCTCAAATGAGACTTAACTCCTTGGAACAACTGGTGTTGTTTCAATGGCCCTAATAAGCAAATTGTTTCCCACTACCTTCCTCTGGGATGTTAATTTAGTCTGCACTAAACCCTTGGCATTATCCCAATTTTAATATAATCTTTATTGAAAAATTAAAAAAAACCAAGATAAAAACAGTGCAAGAATTTGAACAGAAACAAGGAAAATGAGAAAATGAGAAAAAGGGAGGGAGAGGAGGAGGAGGAGGAGGAGGAGGGGAAAGGGGGAAGAAAGAGAAGGAAGGGGGAGGGGAGGAGAGGAGAGGTGAAGAGGAATTGGAAGGGGAGGGGAGGGGGCAGAAGAGGGGAGGAAATGGTCTCCCAATCTTTTTGACAGCAGTTATAAATACATATCCCTACGGTTACTTCATAATTTCCTTCTTTATATGAGCTACCATTTCTAATCCTCGCATCCATAAATTACCGGTTTACTTCCCTCTTTTTATTTTTCAGCAAAAAGAAAAAAGAAAAGAAAAGAAAAAAAAGTCCATTGGGGTTTCCAGTCTCTGATAAATGTAGTTGTTGATCTTTCTCTAATCAGACAAGTTAATTTTTGCCCTCTCTGCTCATCCTGTCATCTTCACTAACCAACCTGTTCCTCCATTGTCTTTCAGAAGTAAACCTTGGGATTGTTGTTGTGACAGATTCCCATCGAATTACTCACCGGGTCAGATCCTGCTTAGCTTCTGAGCTCAAACAGTGTCATTAGGAGAAAGGAACACACGGCAAATAGCAAATAAAGGAACACTAATTCTCAATACTGATAACGTGGGTAGGTTTGAAGCAGTCTGTGTTCACAATACTTTCTTCTCTTTACATCTAGGTCATATCAGTGGATTTTTATTTTCTGTGTATGTGTGTGTGTGTGAATTTGAAATCCATGTGAAGAAGATTGGATTCTTTTAGTAAAAACTGGACGAACCGGCAGAAAAAACCTCCATAAAGGAGCATTTCCCCCAAATCATTTTGAAAATAGATATTTTTACCATGCCACCCCCTTTTATCTAAGAACACACAGAGAGAAGAAATAATCCTCTGTTGTTGTTTTCCCACAATCGTTCAAAAAGGAGGTTGCAGAATCACATTTAAAAAGCAACAACAGAGGAAAAAAGACAAGTTTCTGATAATATTGCTTTGATAGCCTCACAAAGTCGCAAATTCCCACTAATTAGGATCGGCTATGTCTGTAAAAGGGATGTGGTGGCTCAAAGGCTAAGATGCTGAATTTGTCCTTCAAAAGGTTGGCAGTTCAGCGGTTCGAATCCCTAGTGCCACGTAACGGGGTGAGCTCCTGTTACTTGTCCCAGCTTCTACCAACCTAGCAGTTCGAAAGCACGTAAAACATGCAAGTAGAAAAATAGGGACCACCTTTGGTGGGAAGGTAATAGCGTTCCGTGTGCCTTTGGTGTTGAGTCATGCCAGCCACATGACCATGGAGATATCTTTGGACAGCGCTGGCTCTTCAGCTTTGAAATGGAGATGAGCACCGCCCCCTAGTCAGGAATGACTAGCACATATGTGTGGGGAATCCTTTACCTTTACCTTATGTCTGTAAAGAAACTACTTCTGATTTCAGAATCGGAATTGGTGCAGACAGATAGATCCTTCTCTTTCTAGTTTGCAAGAGTAACACAGACCATGCGTGAAATGCTACCAGTTCGGACCAGATTGGGAGGATTGGTAGTGGAGATTGGGGCTGGTTCGCCGTACTGGTAGCAATTGCTGGCTGGCCACACCCCTGAACCAGACCACAGTCTGCAGCCCTGCCATACTTCCCTGCCTTCCATGTGGCCTTCCCGTGGCCAGCTTGTGAAGGCAGGCAAGCGGAAGGCCACATGAAAGGCAGGCAAGCATGGCAGGACTGCAGGGAAGGCAGCTAGCAGCTTACTCCCTTCCCAGCAGCCCTGCCATGCTTGCCTGCCTTCCACACTGCCAAACTCATTGTTCGGCGCGTCAGCAATTTAAGGAAACATCTTCCAACTCTTCAAGATCAACTTTAAAAGTGCCAAGAAGCCGACAGCAAAAGTAGCCACAGCGGGGGTGACGGGACACGTGTGTGTGTGTGTGTGTGTTTCCACCTTCCTCCTCTCCCAGGTGACAGCCAGGGCTTCACCGCCTCCTCTTTTTCTTAGAGGGGCAGTGTCTTCCTCCAAGTCCTTGCGGAGGGAGGGACACACACACACACATATATATATACATACAGACACACACACACACACACACACACACACACACAAAGGTAAAGATTCCCCTTGCACATATGTGCTAGCCATTCTCAACGCTAGGGGGTGGTGTTCATCTCTGTTTCAAAGCCGAAGAGCCAGCATTGTCCGAAGACATCTCTGTGGTCATGTGGCCGGCATGACTAAACGCCAAAGTCGCACGGAACGCTGTTCCCTTCCCACCAAAGGTGGTCCCTATTTTTCTACTTGCATTTTTTACGTGCTTTCGAACTGCTAGGTTGGCAGAAGCTGGAACAAGTAATGGGAGCTCATCCCGTTACGCGGCACTAGGGATTCGAACTGCTGAACTGCTGACCTTTCCATCGACAAGCTCAGCGTCTTAGGCACTGAGCCACTGAGCCTCTGTGTCCCTTCACTTCATTAGATTAGACATACCCAATTCCTGAAACCGCTCTTCATATTTTTTTAGCCTGCAGTATCCCCTAAATCATCTTTGTTGCTCTTCTCTTCCAGAGTTTCAACATTTTTTATATATATATGTGGCGACCAAACCCAGATGCAATATTCCAAATGTGGCCTTACCGAGGCCTTATAAAGTGGTAGTAACACTTCACATTTCCAAATGTTGGACTCCCTTTATTGGATGTGTTCCAGTAAAGAGCCTTCAGCCATCTGTCTCAAAGGTTTTAATTAGAATCCTAGCATAAAGCAGAGGGCTGGGTTTGATGGCTGAAATGGTCCATTACAACTCTATAATTCTGCAATCATTTCTAGTGGCCACATTTGAGCTGAATTAGTTAGCCTATTTAGCCTAATGATTAACTCATTTTATGGAGAAGACCTACTGGATAGTTCTGTCTTAATCCCAGACAATCAGCTCTACTATATTCAGGAGGAAATATATATCATCATCCACATGCAACACACACACACACTAAACCCAATACAGTCCTAGGCTGCATTAACTGAAGGAGAGAATTAAGATCACATGAAGTTTTAATACCACTTTATAAAGCCTTGGTAAGGCTACACTTGGAATATTGCATCCAGTTTTGGCTGCCACAATGTAAAAAAGATGTTGAGACTCTAGAAAGAGTGCAGAGAAGAGCAATAAAAAGGATTGGGGGACAGGAGGCTAAAATATATGAAAAACGGTTGCAGGAACTGGGTATGTCGAGATTGATGAAAAGAAGGACTAGGGGAGACATGATAGCAGTGTTCCAATATCTCAGGGGCCGCCACAAAGAAGAGGGAGTCAAGCTATTCTCCAGAGCACCAGAAGGCACAACAAGGAACAATGGATGGAAACTCGTCAAGGAGAAAAATAACCTAGAACTAGAAATTTCCTGATAGTTGGAACAATTAACCAGTGCAACAACTAGGATAGGATGGGATGGGATGGGATGGGATGGGATGGGATGGGATGGGATGGGATAGGATAGAATAGAATAGAATAGAATAGAATAGAATAGAATAGAATAGAATAGAATAGAATAGAATAGAATAGAATAGAATAGAATAGAATAGAATAGAATGCTTTATTGGCCAAGTGTGATTGGACACACAAGGAATTTGTCTTTGGTGCATATGCTCTCAGTGTACAGAAAAGAAAAGATACGTTCATCAAGAATCATAAGGTACAACACTTAATGATAGTCATAGTGTACAAATAAGCAATCAGGAAACAATATCAATATAAACCATAAGGCAACAAAGTTACAGTCATACAGTCATAAGTGGAAGAGATGGGTGATGGGAACGATGAGAAGATTAATAGTAGTGCAGATTTAGGAACTAGCTTGACAGTGTTGAGTGAATATTTGTTTAGCCTCCAGACCTTGCCTCCAGAAGTTGTGAATGCTCCAATATGAGAAGTTTTGAGAAGAGATTGGACAACCACTTGTCTGAAATAGTAGAGGGTTTCCTGCTTGAGTACAGGGTTAGACTAGAAGACCTCTAAGGCCCCTTCCAACTCTGTTAGCCTGTTATGCTTTGTAAACATCTCCTCCCTTTGCAAATCAAGCAAACGAAAGCCAACAATTTTCAATGGAAATGTCTGGAATTTTGCACATTGCGTCCCCAAACAACACCATTCCAGAAGCTGTTTTTATTTTATTTTATTTTTTAATGTTAAATTTGAAAGGAACATAGATTTCCAACCTGTTTCCTTGCTGGAATTACAAGACCATTTCCATTTTAGAGATCTTATCACTCCGGGACCTGTTCATTGTAGCAAACACAGGCCCGGTAACTGACTATTTTTCTTTTTTCTTTTGCTTCTGAATTATACTGAGGTTGACAATAAGTTGTTCCAGCTGCATTTTTGGCTGGTTAATGGAACGTTGAAAATATGTTACTTGCAGGACAAAAGCTCTGTGGCCACCTGCAGGTTTCTGTCAAGGCTTTAAAAAGAAATACCGACTGTGCTATAATAGGAAATCAGCTTGGCAAAACATTATAAGAACTCGCAACTTCCAACTCGCCGCAACTCTACTTAAATTATTATATGCTTGGATGCCCTCCAGAACACCAGATAGCTAGGCAATTAATGCAAAACCTTGTCATCCTTCTCCACCTCTCTTGTCTTTGTGCAGGCCTATAATGAGCCTTGTTCGGGCGGCTGAATATATTCCGAGCTTTGACAAATCATCTCGGCATGAAAAGGAAGGATGGAAAAAAAAAAAAAGGATGAAAAATATGGCAAGAGACAAGATCGCAACCACAAATGACATTTGTTCGGTCTGAAAGCAGAATGCTGCAACGTGCATGGGTGAGGTGGGGAATATGCCTCCCCCCCCTTCTGGGTAGCAAACAGGGGGCGGCATTTCCTTGCAAGGATGGCTTGCTTTGGGATCATCACATCTCATTCATGGGTGGGAAGAACAGAAGGGAGGCAGGAGGTTTTTGAAAAGACACCTTGGGTTGATGTTTTGAGAAGGTTCTCCTCTGTGGTTGAGACATAACTGGTATGCTTTGATGGGCTGCTGTCTGTTCACAAAGAAAGCTATGCGGTCGCCCTGTGCAATCACAAAAGTCCCATTTGTCGATGCGAGTCAAAAGCCACTTCGCAGCATTGTTGAGTTTTAGTTAAATCCAGGGGTGGGCTGATGGGGGTTCGCAGGGGTTCAGGAGAACCTCTAGCTAAGATTCCGTGCAGTTCAGAGAACCCTCAAATCCCACTCCTGTTTGGTCCTGCCCACTCTGCCCTGCCCTTCCCAGGAGTCCCCATGCAGAATGTTTCGGATGCAGGTAAGTGCAGGATGTGTGTGGAGGCTCAGAGAGGGCAAAAAACGGGTCTACCGGAAGTTCGGGAAGGCTGGAAATGGGCCCGTTTCTGGCCTCCAGAGGGCCTGCGGAGCCTGGGAAAGCCATTTTTGTCCTCCTGGAGGCTCGAGGATGTCACTGCGTTTTCATATTTACCAGCAGAGCTATTATTTCTGGACTGTCAGACTTACCGTAGTTATATTCCTTATCAGCACCTACTACGTATGTCCGCATTCCTTTGCGCTTTTTCTAGAAACTTTCCTTTGTTCTCCAGCCAGCTAAGGTCAGGCTGGGGATTCTTTACCAACATTTAATCTAATTTAAATAGTGAGATGTCTTTATTTTCTTACAATAAATATGAGTTTAATTAGAAAATGGTTTCTTCGGTTTTATTGATCAAAGTATGCAGAAGGATAAAAGCCACGATCCAACTCAAAATGAGGGCAATTACCCCACGCAAGGTAACGGGGCTGATTGCCGCTTTGACAGAGGAAAGCCTCTGGAGCCTGGGGAGGACAAGAATGCCCCCCGCCACCGTGGTGCAGGAGGCCGACTAGGCTATGCCCACCATGGCCACTCCCACCCAGCAACCAGGCAGAGTACCCTTTGCTAAAATTTTTGAAGCCCACCCCTGGTTAGGTCTTACCCAGAACAAAACATTTCGTTGCATCTCTGCCCTTCTGTATATCTCAACGGGATCCTTATGTATCTCTGCCCAACAAAAGTGATATACTGTACTGGTAAGACCATGCTTGAAACACTGCATCCAATTTTGTTCACCATGACACACACACACACACACACACACACACACACACACACATTCACACAAAGACGCTGAGACCTTAGAGTGGAATTATGGAATAATGGATGGAAACTGATCCAGGAAACATTCAACCTGGAAATAAGGAGAAATGTTCTGACAGTGAGAGCAAACAACCCATGGAATGCAAGTTGCCTTTGGAAGTTGTGGGGGCTTCATCACTGGAAGCTTTCAAGAAGAGACTGGGCTGCCCTCTGTCAGAAATGCTTGTTGTGGGGAAAATAGGAGGAGGAAGGCATCTTAGATAAATTCACTGCCTTGAGTTATTTGTAAAAAATAATAATAATAAAGGTGGATTACAGATAAATAAAAGATGTGTTCCAGCAGGCTAGACAAGTCAATAAAGCCACAAATGTAATTTGTAGCACCTGGTTTCTGCAATGGAATACATCTATTAATGAGCTTCCATGTAAGCCAGCTGTTGTCACATTAGTTAGAAACATCTGGCTCATTTTGTATGAGGTCAGAAGCTGAAGCATCATGAAACCTCTTTAGGACTTAGCTGAAAGACCATCAGAACATCCCAGGGCCATTGCCTAGACTGGGAAGTTGAAAAATGGTGCTGGAGGAAAACATAAAATAATAGAGTTGGAAGGGATATTGGGGGGTCTTCTAATCCAACCCTCTGCTCAGGCAGGAGAATTTATATCATTTCTGACTTATGGCTGTTGAGTCTCTTCTTAAAAGCCTCCAGTGATGGAGCACTCACAACTTTTGAAGGCAACTTCTGTTCCACTGGTTGATTGTTCTCACTGTTAAGAAGTTTCTCCTTAGTTCTTAGTGCTTCTCTCCTTGTTTAGTTTCCATCTGTTGCTTCTTGTCCTGCCTTCAGGTGCTTTGGAGAAGAGGTTGACCTCCTCTTCTTTGTGGCAACCCCTCAAATATTGAAATGCTGGTACCATGTCACCCCATTCCTTCTTTTCACTAGATTAGACATACCCAACTCCTGCAACCGTTCTTCATGTGTTTTATCGTCTAGCTTCCTAACAATTGTTGGGGCTCTTTTCTGCACTCTTTCCAGAGTCTCTACCTCTTTTTTTGAAATATTGTGGTGAATGTCAAACCATTTTCCATTTTGTTGCCAGAAGAACTATAGGATGTCCATGGAGTTCCGCTGAACTTAAAAGCGACTCCTGGTTTCGTATATTTGTTTGCAGTTTCCCACAATCTGACATTAGATTCGAACAGAACTGAGACTTTACCGAAGTGGTCAAAATTGTGGAAACCTTTTAGGGAAAGTGTACTTTTGAGGTTTGATGGCTAATAACATCACTTTTTTTTTTAAGTTTCAAGATAATCCTATTCCACTGCTGGAATGCCCAGGGAACAGCCCAGACCTTCACCCAATTGAAAATCTATGGAGCTGCCTAAATAAACTTGTTACCCAGTTAATAGAAGTCATCATTTAATCTTGTTTTTATATGATAACAGCTGCAGAATTAAAAAAAACTTGGTTGACTCCACGATAAGATATGTTCGCTCACATAGGGCCACTCTCCTCAGGGTCCCGACGACGAGCCAATGTCATCTAGCGGTGCCCAGGGGTAGGACATTCTCTGTGGGTGCTCCCACCCTCTGGAATGAATTACCTACCGAGCTCCGGACAGCTCCTGATCTCCGCTCCTTTCGTCAGGAGCTGAAGACTTGGCTGTTCAAGCAAATAGGCTGACTCTGATTCTGGGTTTATTATTTAGCATTAATTAGTTATTTGATTTAAAGTATGATTTTATTGTACATGTTTCTTAACTTGTGTTCGCCGCCCTGAGTCCTTCGGGAGAAGGGCGGCATATAAATACATGTAATAAATAAATAAAACGTTTTAAGGCCGTAATTCATGCCAAAAGTTACCCAACTTAGTACGAACTGACATGGTGATCATTTTTGTATATCTCATTTTTTATACGTGTTTTTCTTCTTTATATCATAACTGCTACTCTAATAGCAAATCCTTCATAAAAGTTATTGCATTACATTCTTGATTAAATTATCTTTCCATTGATATATCCTTTTATGGTACTATTCCCCCCCCCCCACAAAAAAAGTAGTGTTATTAGCTAGTTTTAGAAACTACACTTTTCCCAAAAGGTTTCCACAATTTTGGCCACTACTGTAGGTCACATAAAACATTTGAGGCATTTCAAAGAAAGTCAGAGATGAATTTCGAGTAACATACACTTTCATCTGTTCATTGAGATTCTCCCTAGAGCAAAAGGCAGAGGTTATTTCTTGAGGAAGGGGGAAATTCCAAGAACGTATAAAAGAAATAGTAGTAACGACATGAATTTTGGTATGACAAAGAAGATTTATTAAGCTTGCTCCGCCCAGTGTTCATTATTTCGCATCCAAAGGAAAAAAAAAAAGCACCTATGTATTTAATGAGTGTCAAATCACAAAGAACGTTTTCACCAAAGTTCTCAATCATTATAGTAGGTTGCTATGAAATACCTCTGGTGTAGTAATGCTCAGTATGCTCAGTATGTTTTCTCGGTCATTATAGTAGATTGCTATGAAATACCTCTGGTGTAGTAATGCTCAGTATGTTTTCTCTTTATATCCTGTTTCCCCCAAAATAAGACATCCCCTGATAATAAGCCCAGTTGGGCTTTTGAACATATAGGGCTCTCCTTGAAGAGTGCTTGGAGGCTCCAGCTGGTCCACAATGCAGCCACACGGGTGATTATGGGAGCGACACGGCGCACCCATGTAACACATCTCTGCGCGAGCTGCACTGGCTCCTGGTGGTCTTCCGGGTGCGATTCAAGGTGTTGGTTACCATCTTTAAAGCGCTCCATGGCTTAGGACCTGGATACTTACGAGATCGCCTTCTGCCACCGATGGCCTCCCACTGGCAAATACACCCCCACAGAGAGGGGCTCCTCAGGGTGCTGTCGGTCAAACAATGTCGACTAGCAACCCCCAGGGGGAGAGCCTTCTCTGTGGGGGCACCCGCCTTCTGGAATGACTTGTCCCCGGAGATACGCATGATTCCCGTTCTGCATACCTTTTGCCGTGCCCTTAAGACATTACTGTTTCAACAGGTTGGGCTGGCTACATAAGGAATTTTAATGTGTGTTTTAGTTTTTGGGTTTTTAATATAGGGCCAAATTATCTAATACGTTTTAAACTTTTTTTTTTTTAATTTTGTGATATATGTTGTTTTTACTGAGGCTGTGCACCGCCCTGAGCCCTTCGGGAGAAGGGCGGTATAAAAATTTAAACAATACATAAACAATACATAAATAAATAGGGTAATAAGGCTAAGCGCTTATTTCAGGGTTCAAAAAAAAAGATATAAGACAGGGTCTTATTTTTGGGGAAACACGGTAGTCAAGAAGTCACATAATGAAACATAAGACTAGGCTAATAAGAGGCCCATATTGATACAATGAAGATGACGAGATTTTTCTCTATTCGGCTTCTTAGTAAGTGGAATAACACAGTTGGAAGAGTTCTTGAAGGTCTGCTAGTCCAATCTATATTATTCCAGACAAATGGGTTAACAGATCAACAGAGTTGGAACGGACCTTATAGGTCATCTACTTCAATCCCCCACCCAAGCAAAAGACCCTAAATCCGTGATGGTGAACCTATGGTACGCATGCCACAGTGGCATACATGGCCATATCGGTGGGCACGTGAGCTCAACTCTAACACACATGTGCGTGCCGGCCAGCTGATTTTCGGGCCTTCTGAGCCCACCAGAAGTAGGGAAAAGGGCTGTTTCCTGCCACCAGAGGGCCTCCGGGAGGATAGGGAATGCCGTTTTTGCCCTAGGAAAGGCTCTGGAACCTAGGGAGAGCAAATAACGGGCCTTCCAGTCCCACTGGAAGTTGGCAACTGGGCTGTTTCCGGCCTCCAGAGGTGGGAAGGCTGTTTTTGCCCTTCCCAGCCTCCTAGAAAGGCTCTGGAACCTGGGGAGAGAGAAAAATGGGTCTACCGGGCCATCGCGTGCCAGGAGTGGGGTGAGCGTGGGGTGAATCACATACGCATGCATAGGGGTGGGGCGCATAGAGTTATGGGTGTGGGCACAGGCACGCACTCCCCCCACTCTTGGCACGCGATGGCAAAAAGGTTAGCCATCACTGTCCTACACCATTTCTGACAGATGGCAGTGCAGTCTCTTCTCGAATACCTCTAGTGATGGGATTCACATAATGTCAGGGTTCCAGGTAACACCCCCAATGAAAGAAGTAACGCGTTCCAGACAGCCTCAGTGTACAGGCCTTTCTGGGTATACCTACTGGTTGCCCAGAACTGAAAACGTGAGTGCGTGCATGAGCTTGACCTTCCACGCATGCTCTTTGCTCACACACATGTCTTACGTGCATGCGCCTGGCCTCAAAAATGTGCCTAAAAGGGACAGCATAGAGCCGGGGTGGGTGGGTGGGGCCACCCTCGATTTCCACTGCTGGTTCGGCCGAACCGGTCTGAACTGGCTGAATACTACCTCTGCCTGTACCTTTTCAGGCAAATGGTTGTTCAATCTCTTCTTGAAAACCTCCAGTGATGGGGCACCCACAACTTCTGGAGGAAAGTCATCCCACTGATTAATTGTTCTCGGTTTCAGGAAATTTCTCCTTAGGTGTAAGTTGGATTTCTCCTTGGTTAGTTTCCATCCATTGCTTCTTGTCCTCCCCTCGGGTGCTTTGGAGAATAGATTATCCTGTCTTCTCTGATAGGGGCTGTCTCTAACTTCCTGCTTAATCGAATAAAATCCTAAAATAAGCCTACCCATGTTACTATGAACGATGGGGTTTTGCAAATGGACTGAGAGCATGTTTAAAGGTAAGGGATCCCTTATCTTAATCCCTTTGAGTCCGTCTCCGGAGTAAGATGGTATCCAAAAAGATTTCACAAAGTCAACAAGTATCTGATACAGCCTGAATGGGAAGTGGACATTTAGATTCTCAAAACACAAATTCTCTCAGGTATGGTTCAGGAAGGTATTGTTGTTAATGCTGGTTGCTTATTAATAATTAAGGAAGAAGCTTTCCACCACCACGACCCTTTCACAATAATTCATTCTTTCTTTCTTTCTTTCTTTCTTTCTTTCTTTCTTTCTTTCTTTCTTTCTTTCTTTCTTTCTTTCTTTCTTTCTTTCCTTCCTTCCTTCCTTCCTTCCTTCCTTCCTTCCTTCCTTCCTTCCTTCCTTCCTCTCTCTCTTTTTTTTCTCTCTCTCCTTCCTTCCATCCTTCCTCCCTTCTCTCTCTCTCTTTCCTTCCTTCCTTCCTTCCTTCCTTCTCTCTCTCTCTTTCCTTCCTTCCTTTCTCTCTCTCTTTCCTTCCTTCCTTCCTTCCTTCCTTCCTTCCTTCCTTCCTTCCTTCCTCCTTTCTCTCTCTCTCTCTTTCCTTCCTTCCTTCCTTCCTTCCTTCCTTCCTTCCTTCCTTCCTTCCTTCCTTCCTTTCTTCCTCCCTTCTCTCTCTCTCTCCCCCTCTCTCTCTCTCTTTCTCTTTCTTTCTTCATTGCTCTTAATTACTGGGCTTTTTTAAAAAGAAGAGGCTGGACAATCACTTGTCTGAAATAGTATAGGGGGCTGGACTAGAAGACCTCCAAGGTCCCTTCCAGCTCTATTCTGATTCTGATTCTGATTCTGATTTTGATTCCAATCCTTCCTTCCTTCCTTCCTTCCTTCCTTCCTTCCTTCCTTCCTTCCTTCCTTCCTTCCTTCCTTCCTTCCTTCCTTCCTTCCTTCCTTCCTCCCTCCCTCCCTCCCTCCCTCCCTTCCTTCCTTCCTTCCTTCCTTCTTGGAAGGGAATAAAAGGCAGCTTTTGCTTTCATGTCTATTTAGAAGCTGAACCTCAATTTTGCTTCTGAGGAATTGGATGAGAAACGTGCTCGTCTTTCATGACTCGGCAATGCTTTACACGACTCTTCCTTTTAATTCTTGGATGTCTAAAGAGGCTTAGGGAATGCAGAGGAGGGGAAGCTGAGGGCAGAGTTCAGCATTTCCTTAACAAAGACTTTTGCATTTGTTCAAAAGCACAATTCACAGCTTAGATGCTTAAAGACGTTTATTTTGGTTTTGTTCATTATTTACGGGGATGCCTGTTATACACATAGTGTACAGCCATGATGTCACGCAAGACAAGTTGGGCACAATTCTCTGAAGAAAACAAAATACACACACACACACAAAAGAAGCTGCTGTATAAAATAAATACTTTGCCACTGCACAATGAAAGAGAGACTTCAGGATGCTGCAAATAAAGGTAGGAATCTGATGTGATCTATGGCCCAAAGGATTGTGAAACCTGATGGAGAACTTGAACAATGGATAACCATTGGACTCCAAATCACTGATAAGTTTAAAAGTCAGTTATGAGATCTTATCAGTGGTGAAATCCAATTTTTTTTTACTACCAGTTCTGTGGATGTGGCTTGGTGGATGTGGCTTGGTAGACGTGTCAGGGCAAGGATACCGCAAAATCCCCATTTCCACCCCACTCTGGGGCCAGCCAGAGGTGATATTTGCCGGTTCTTTGAACTACTCAAAATTTCTGCTACCAGTTCTCCAAACTACTCAAAATTTCCGCTACCAGTTCTCCAAACTGCTCAAAATTTCCACTACTGGTTCTCCAAATTACTCAAAATTTCCATTATCGGTTCTCCGAACTGCTCAAAATTTCCACTACCGGTTTTCAAGAACCTATCAGAACCTGCTGGATTTCACCCCAGTTCTTATTCTCCCAGATGTATTTTCCTAGGCAAACACATATTCAAGGAACAGACCTTGCAAATGCAAAATTTGAAGACTTGAAAACCTAAAACCAAAATGTTTGTCCTGAAGACTAGAAGATCTAAAGCTAAGGAAGATACCTTTCAAAATATTGGTTCTAAAGCTGTGGCTTTAGATTGGAAGATCTAACTGTGAGAGGAATCTTGGAGTCCTAGTGGACAATCACTTGAATATGAGCCAACATTGTGCAACAACAGACAAAAGGATCAAGGCAATCCTAGGTTACATTAAGAGAAGGATAGAATCAAGATCATGTGAAGTACTAGTACCACTTTACAAAGCCTTAGTAAGACCACACTTAAAATACTGCATCCAGTTTTGGCCATCATATTATAAAAAAAGTTGCTGAGATTCTGGAAAGAGTGCAGCAAAGAACAACAAAGATGGTTAGAGGGCTGGAGACAAAAACATAGGAACGGTTGCAGGAACTGGGCATGGCTAGTCTAGTGAAGAGAAGGACCAAGGGGGACATGATAGCAATCTTCCAATATTTGAGGGGCTGCCACGAAAAGGAGGTGGTCAATCTATTTTCCAGAAGGCAAGACAAGAAACAATGGATGGAAACTAATCAAGGAGAGGACCAACCGAGAAATAAAGTGAAATTTCTTGACAATGAGAACAATTAACCAGTGGAACAGCTTCCCTTCAGAAGTTGTGGATGCTCCATCACTGGAGGCTTTTAAGAAGAGATTGGATTGCTAGTTGTCTGGAATAGTATAGGGTCTCCTGTTTGGGCAGGAGGTTGGACTAGAAGACCTCCAAGGTCACTTCCAACTCTGTTATTCTGTTATGTTTAAGGATAGATACCTATCAATATTACTTTTTTTCTGAAAAACGGAAGACCTAAAGTTAATAACAATTGAATGAGTGGTGGGGTCATTGTTCTATCAAATCCTCCAGATCTTTGTCCTTCCATCTCCTGAACTGCTGGACCAATTTGAAGTCCAGATTTCAACTTCTGCTCTTCCATCCTCCTCCTCCTCCTCCTCCTCCTCCTCCTCCTCCTCCTCCTCCTCCTCCTCCTCCTCCTCCTCCTCCTCCTCCTCCTCCTCATCTTTATTTATTAAATATGAAACTCAGTCAACTGAACATTCAAAAATGCATTACAAATACCATTGACTGGTGCTAATGTTTGATACGGGTTGCTGCCAGCATCCTAGGTATCAACCAAGTATTTTCTTAAGATGTACGATGTTCCAAGTAGTGCAGTTTTTTGCAGTTCCGCTGGTGTTATTGCAGAAAGCTGCAATTTGCTGATGTATCCTATAAAATTCTTGGACATGGTACCAAGTGCCCCGATGACAATGGGTATCACTGTTACATGTTTCATCCATAGCCGTGTAGTTTCGATGGCCAGGTAGCGATCCGCTTTTGTGACCAGCTTCTGACAGGCAAAGCCAATGGGGAATCCAGATTCGTTTAACAACCACGTTACTCTCTTAACAGTTAGCAACTTAACAACTTTGGCAAGAAAGGTGGTAAAGTGAGGCAAAATGCACTTAACAACTGTCTCATTTAGCAACATAAATTTTGGGCTCAATTGTGATTGTAAATCAAGGACTAGCTATATAAAACTCAGAGCTCAGCTTTGCAGGCACATTCAGAAATTGCCCTTATGATATCTGTAGACAATACAAAAAAAAAAAAAAAAAAAAATCTGGGCCATAATGCAATGCTCAGGTTTTCTTTTTCTTTTATTTCCTTCTGAAGCTACTAATTTCAGGGCAAATTAAACCCTTTTTGATAGACATCCTCTCCCCCCTCTCTCCCCTTCTCTCCCTCCCCACTCCCTCTCTCTCTCTCTCTCTGCAGTTTTGTTATTGCCACCGTTTCACTCTCTGCTGTTTTACAAGCATCCATTTTTTGTCCCATTTAATTTCTTTCCAATCATCCCAGCCAATCAGGAGTCTCAGATTAGAAAATATCCCATTGTAATTTCCGTAATCAAAATTGTAATGGCACATATTTCGTATTTCATATGCGCTGTCTCCGACATATTTTTGGCATCACCTGACGGGACAAAGTTCCAAATAGCGCAGTCTTGGAATGTGCTGGAATTTCTAGCATGTATACACTATTGAAACAGCGACATCTACGCTGGCTGGGGCTTGTCATGAGAATGGCTGATGGTCGGATTCCAAAAGATCTCCTGTATGGAGAATTAGTGCAGGGAAAGCTCCTCAGAGGGAGACCACAGCTGCGATATAAGGATATCTGCAAGAGGGACCTAAAGGCCCTGGGAATGGACATTAACAACTGGGAAACCTTGACCTCTGATCGTTCATCTTGGAGGCTAAAGATGCAGCATGGTCTTCTCCAATTCGAAGAGACACTTGTTCGGCAGGCTAAGGCAAAGAGGCAGTCCCGGAACCAGCGAAATCTGGGGGCTGGGCAGGGGACGGAATGTATCTGCCCTCAGTGTGGAAGTGATGGCCACTCTTGAATTGGCCTTTTTAGTCACACTAGATGCTGTTTTAAGACCTCTTTCCAGAGCACGATACCATAGTCTCTCGAGACTGAAGGACGCCAATAATGAGAGAATCAAAATTGTAATAGGGAGGGCACCAGTGGTGGGATTCAGCCAGTTCGCACCACTTCGGGAGAACCGGTTGTTAACTTTCTGAGCAATTTGGCAAATCGGTGTTTGGAAGAAATCATTAGGGCAGAGAACCGGTTGTTAAATTACTTGAATCTCACCACTGGAGGGCACTAAGGGTAGAAAAAGGTACTTAAAATGGACAATGGTTCCAAGAATTGATTTAGGGACGGTCTTAGCCAATCAAGGACTGTTTTTAAATCGAAACGGTTTGCTTTTGATAAATCTGTAGAAAAAGTCCCATCCCTCTATGGAACGTCTATGGAAATTCTCAGTCATCCAGCTCATGGTTGTCCCAAAGGTGCTTTTTTTCAAGATGTAACTGGACTTTCTGGCTTCTTTTTTTTTTCTTTGAAGTTGTTTCACTTCTCATCCAAGAAGCTTCTTCCGTTCTGAATGAAGAACTTCCCTTCTTTCAGAACGGATGAAGCTTCTTGGATGAGAAGCAAAACGTCTTCCAAACAAAAACAAAAAAACAGAAAGTCCAGTTGCCTCTTAAAAAAAACAACTTTGGGACACAAACAGGACGTTTCCTCCACATTTCATCCTAGATGCAGTGTAACTGTTTTCCCATCCAAAGTCGGTCTGTTTGTTCAGAAGCAAACACAGCAATCATGCTATGAATGCTGAGAGTTTCCTAATAGCAGAAATTACCAATTTATCCATGTTTTATGTTGACAACTGGAGTCTCTTTGATCCATCAATGCTTTTTAATCCCGGCGTGATGGAGAAAACACATTTGTCTTTGAAGAATATGAAAATTGCCGAAGGAATCTTTTGTCTTCAAGGGCACGTGGGGTTGTTTTTTTTTTTGGCTCTCTTTTTTTTAATGTCGACTGTTCCCCTCTTGTGTAGAACCAAAGCAGCCTTCACGATATGACAGGAATGTTATTCAGCCCCAAATCTGTTTGTTTTCCAGATATCGCCTATAGATAGGCATCAGCAATCTGATTAGAGTTATCTTTTGTTCGTTCCATGAACCGCTGAATTGAATTTGGTCCTAGATGGGTGGGGGTGGGATGGTGGCAAAAAAACAGCAATGACTAATCCTAAAGGCACCCACTGGCTTGGAGATTGTAAAACATCAATGAGATTAGCTTGAAAAGCATAAAAAGAAAGATTTACTCTTTGGTTCCCATGCAGACTGGAGTGCGTTGAATTGTGCTTCAAACAAATGCACTTCCTCCGGATTAATTTCCCTTCTCATCTTGGTTATCTTGTAACTACAGTTCTAATTCCACCCATTTTTGTCTCCTTTGATGGCGGGCGAGAACGGCGTTTGAAAAGCAGAGGACAAAATGGAGGGAGATGTTTGTTAATATAAATATTTACGTCTCTTTTAAATCATACCAGGAATGGGTAAGAGAATCATCTTTGGGGATGACCTTGGTTCCTAAGAATATTATAGCAATAGCACTTAGACCAGGGGTAAAATGAGCCTGAGTGGCGCAGCAGTTTAAGTAGTGCTAAAGTGACACCAGCTGCCTGCAATTACTGCAAGTTCGAATCTCACCAGGCTCAAGATTGACTCAGCCTTCTATCCTTTCAAGGTAGATAAAATGAGGACCCGGATTGTAGGGGCAATAAGCTGACTTTGTATAAAAAAGAACACCGCTTGGGGATGGGGCAAAAGCCCTACTAAGCAGGTATATGAAGGCTATTGCTTAATGCATTGTAAGCCGCCCTGAGTCTCCGGAGAAGGGTGGCATATAAATTAAATTTTTAAAAAAATGCTCCCAGTTCAGTCACCCGTTGCCACTTTTAAAGGGGAAAAAGAGATGCTCTTACAATCCCAGCTGAGCCACGCGATTGTCAGTGCCTTTTTGTTTGTTTTTTTTACTTTTAAAAGCATTTTTTTACAACCTATTTGGCTGAATAGGTTGTAAAAAAATGCTTTTAAAAGCAAGAAAAAAAACGAGATTGTGCACCACAGCTGATCACCCATCCCCCCCACCCGCTGTTCTACTTGCCCCATGACTCCTTTGGGCATGCACTGCACACACGTGCACACCTCACATTTAATGCATGGTGTGCAGTGCGCACCCACACACAAAGCACGCATGTACAGCCAGCGAAACGATAGTAAACCAGTTCAGATTTCACCATTGACTTAGATTTATATACCTGTCATGCCCCCACCAGAGTCTGAATTGGCAACGGAAGGTGAGCTGGAACAAGAACTGACAACGAGTGAGAAGGCAACTCTGTTGGCCTTGGAGGAAACTGGGGAAGGGCAGATTCAGTCCAGGCAAAGCTGTTCGGAATTAGCAAGGCCTGCAGGTAAGGAGGAGAGAGAGAGCTCAGATGAGGAGCAAGAACCCCTCCTGATGCAAGGGCTTAGAGAGTGCAGAGAAGGCGAGATCAGTGCAGGCAGAAAAGGCCACATGCGAGGAGAGTGCCCCAGCTAGCTTCACCAGGCACACCTGGGGAATGAGACTTAAGGAGATGTCATGGGGGAGGGACATTTGTCGGGAACAAACACTGAGTTCCTGAAATGTTGTGTGCTGACGTTTTGAACTTGCCAAGAGTCCTTGCATTCCTCGTTGGTGTTCTGGGCTAATTATCTGGATCTTTTGCTCCCTGAACTCCTTGCTTGACTCTTGTTTTGCCAAATATATTTGGGATTTATTGCCATGTAGCTTGGGTGCAGACAGCACTGGGCTGGACTAATTGCAGCCAGAGGCTGCTTGAGGTTTGTGTGGAGGTTGGTTCTCACTCTGCTTTGGGATTTGCCAGTAACGTGGGAACGTTTGGGGAGATTTGGAGCAATAAAGGGGCTGTTTGAACTGCCAGCTGTTTCTGATATCTCTGTGCCATGCTCTGGGTCATCACAATACCACTTTATAGTGCTTTACAGACCTCTCTAAGATGATAGATGATAGATAGATAGATAGATAGATAGATAGATAGATAGATAGATAGATAGATAGATAGATAGATAATAGATAATAGATAATAGATAATAGATAGATAGATGATAGGTAGATAGGTAGGTATGTAGGTAGGTAGGTGGATGGATGGATGGATAGAAACAGAATAGAGATAGATAGATAGATAGATAGATAGATAGATAGATAGATAGATAGATAGATGATAGGTAGATAGATAGATAGATAGATAGATAGATAGATAGATAGATAGATAGATAATAGATAATAGATAATAGATAATAGATAGATAGATAGATAGATGATAGATAGATAGGTAGGTATGTAGGTAGGTAGGTGGATGGATGGATGGATAGAAACAGAATAGAGATAGATAGATAGATAGATAGATAGATAGATAGATAGATAGATAGATAGATAGATAGATAGATAGATAGATGATAGATAGATAGATAATAGATAGATAGATGATAGGTAGATAGGTAGGTATGTAGGTAGGTAGGTGGATGGATGGATGGATAGAAACAGAATAGAGATAGATAGATAGATAGATAGATAGATAGATAGATAGATAGATAGATAGATAGATAGATAGATAATAGATAGATGATAGGTAGATAGGTAGGTATGTAGGTAGATAGGTGGATGGATGGATGGATGGATAGAAACAGAATAGAGATAGCTAGCTAGCTAGGTAGGTAGGTAAGTAGATAGATAGATAGATAGATAGATAGATAGATAGATAGATAGATAGATAGATAGATAGATGGATAGCAATAACAATAGCACTTAGACTTATATATCACTTTATAGTGCTTTACAGTCTTTTCTAAGCTGTTTACAAAGTCAGCCTCTTACCCCCAACAATCTGGGTCCTTATTTTAATGAGAGGCTGAGTCCACCTTGAGCTGGTCAGAATCGAACTGCTGGCAATCGGCAGAGTTAGTCTGCAATACTGTATTCTGAACACTGTGTCATCAGGGCACCTATTATGGAGATCAGGGGTCTTGGGTGGTCTCTGTTGGAATAGTCTTTGTCCTTGGAATAACCAACACTCCAGAAAATAGGCTCAAGAGCCAGATGGATCTCAACAGATATGAACAATGGGCCCTATCGCCCAAAGTGAAATTCAGTGGAGAGAAAAAAAAATAAAGTTCTACACTTAGAGAATTTATGATCCAGATTAGGTGAAACTTGACTCAATAGCAGTAACTATGAGAGGGATCTTGGCGTCCTAGTGGACAATCACTTAAATATGAGCCAGCAATGTGTGGCAACAGTCCAAAAAGCCAATACAATCCTAGACTGCGTTAATAGAAGAATAGAACCAAGATCACATGAAGCATTAGTACCACTTTATAAAGCCTTAGTAAGACCACACTTGGAATACTGCATCCAGTTTGGATTGCCACGCTATAAAAAGAAGACGTTGAGACTCTAGAAAGAGTGCAGAGAAGAGCAACAAAGATGATGAGGGGACTGGAGGCTAAAACATATGAAGGATGGTTGCAGGAACTGGGTATGTCTAGTCTAGTGAAGAGAAGGACTAAGGGTGACATGAGAGAAGCAACCTAGAACTAAAGAGACATTTCCTAACCATGAGAACAATTAACCAGTGGAACGGATTGCCTTCAGAAGTCAATCTCCATCACTGAAGGCTGCTCCATCACTGAAGGCTTTTAAGAGACTGGAAAGCCAGTTGTCTGGAACGGTATAGGATCTTCTGCTTGAGAAGGGGGTTGGAAGACATCCAATATCCCTCCCAACTCTGTTATTCTGTTATTCTGAACTTGGTTGGTCAGGGGTGGGTTCTACTTACCTCTACTACCGGTTTGCAACAGGATCACGCTCGCTCGTTTTGCTTGCCCATGCGCCTTACTTCTGTGCATGCACAGAAGCTTCTGTGCATGTGCAGATCGCTTCTGGTGAAATCAGTATCAGTGGGTGGATCCTCCCGTTGGTTTTACTACCAGTTCTATAGAACCGGTCTGAACCAGGGCCAACTCACCACTGTGGTTGGTAGACATTTCATTATCCAAACTATATAACACCATCAATTATGGAGATTTCCAGGAAGTTTGCTTACATTGATATGGAACTCTATCACTGTCTTCCTCTGGGATTAAAAACAAAATTCTCCATGTAGCTGACAACCCTTGGATTTCTTGGTGCATCCCATCCAAGCACCAACCACAGCAAATGCTGCTTCACTGTCTTTGGCATCAGCCAAAGGTTGCCAGATGCTGCCACCAGATAGCCAGAGGTGCACATATTGCAATAGGTTCTCACTAAAGGTGTGATGTTTGAAATTGATTTATTTTTTATTTTATTTATTTATTTGTCAAGCATATATAAGGTAACAGAAATATAAACATAATTTGAATACATGAAAAGAGTAAGTAAAAAAGGAATATTAAGACAGGGAGGGAAGGCACGCTGGTGCATTTATGCACGCCCCTTACAGACCTCTTAGGAAAGGGGTGAGGTCAACAGTAGACAGTTTAAGATTAAAGTTTTGGGGGCTTGGGAAAGAAGCCACAGAGTCAGGTAGTGCATTCCAGGCATTGACCACTCTGTTACTGAAGTCATATTTTCTGCAATTGAGTTTGGAGTGGTTTACCTTAAGTTTGTATCTATTGTTTGCTTGTGTATTGTTGTGGCTGAAACTGAAGTAGTCATTGACAGGAAGGACATTGTGGCAGATAATTTTATGTACTACACTTACATCAGACCAAAGTCGGCATAGTTCTAAATTGTCTAAGCCCAAAATTTGGAGTCTGATGGCATAAAGTAGCCACCAGCATTATGGTGGCATATTGCAGGTAGAGGAATGGAGGACTCTTCTTGTAAAATATCTCTGGACTCTCTTGTTTGTATTTATGTCTGATATGCAATGTGGGTTCCAGACAGATGAGCTGTATTCAAGAATTGATCTAGCAAATGTTTTGTATGCTCTAGTTAATAGTACAATATTACCAGAGAAGAAGCTACGCAAGATTAAATTTAGACAAAAGGCCTATCAGAATGGAGGAAAAAACCCGAAATTTCCCAGTTCTAATTTGGCATTCAGATTATTATTTTTTCTTTGAACTCTATGTGCAGACAGGCATAAACCGAATTTGAGTTAAGCTAGGTTAGAATATTCAGCATAAAAAAAAAATCTCCATAGTCCTTGTTTTGGCAACCAGTTGGATACTCGGATCGTACACACACAAAAAAAGAGATTGTGCTTTTGGATTTTCTGAATATTCAGTTTTTGTCACCCATTAATTTTTAGATCAATTATTTAGGATTCATTTTCTTATTTTAAAATCTCTGAGGAAGAAGTGTAAACTTCTTAGATAGACCTAATATCTACAATATATATCTATACCTCCCTCTCTCCCTATCTCTCTCTCTCTCTCTCTCTCTCTCTCTCTCTCCATCCATCCATCCATTTTCCTGTCTCTGTCTGTCTGTCTGTCTGTCTGTCTGTCTCTCTCTCTCTCCATCCATCCATTTTCCTGTCTCTGTCTGTCTGTCTTTCTGTCTGTCTGTCTGTCTCTCTCTCCCTCCCTCCCTCCATTTTCCTGTCTCTGTCTGTCTGTCTGTCTCTCTCTCTCTCTCTCTCTCTCCATCCATCCATCCATATCTATAGTCCATACTTATCTAGCCACCCAGCTATCTTCATTTCTCACCTCCCTTCCATCTTTCTCCCTCCTTACTTTTCTCTCTCTTTTTTTCACTTGCTTTTAGGAGAGTTAACTTAGCCCACTGTTACCAGGTGTGCGAACCGAACTATTTCACTAATCCCTCCCTTCCTCCGCATGGGCACCCTTGCCAACTCACGCCCCGCCGCCACTTCAAAACTAGAGCGATTCCTCGGCAGGAACCACATTCAGCAAGGTGCTGCCTTGCCTGCAGCACAGGCCAGATGCTCCGACTTGCCGCTTTCTTCCATCAAAGCTGCGCGCGTTCGAAATTAAAATCTACGGCAATAATGAAACGTATTAAAATGCATGCAAAGTCTGGAGGGCTTATAATATGCTAAAAACCCGGCAATGCATGTTTACCTCCATATATCAACTCGGATGGGCTGAAAAGATTTAAAGTCTAAAATATGCAAATATGTGTTATATTGTCACACTTGGTCTCCCTAATGGAACTTCCTTTCAGTTCAGTTTCCCCTTAATTTCATGAATATTGTATGACCTGCACACCTATTTTTTTATATTCCTGCTGTTGCCGGGGCTGAGAAGATTATGAAAATATATTAATGGTTACTTTCATCAAGTGGAAGTAGAGGGAAGAGTCTGTGTCTGTTGGTGTGCGTGTGAGTGTGTGTGTTTGTGGGTGTGTGTGTCTGCATGTCGCTGACCTCATTTGATCTCAGAAATTCAGCCGGACTCTCTGGATTTCTCTATGGAGATCCTCAGTCAGCCAGATCATGGTTGTCTCAAAGCAGTGGTGAATTTCAACATTTCTTACTACTGGTTCTGTGGGCGTGGCTTGGTGGGTGTGGCATGGCTTGGTGGGCGTGGCATGGCTTGGTGGGTATGCCATAGTGGGCGTGGCAGGGGAAGGATATTGCAAAATCCCCATTTCCTCCTGATCAGTTGGGATTCGGGATGCAAAGAAGAGATGGGGGCGGGGCCAATCAGAGGTGGGATTTATCGGTTCTCCGAACTACTCAAAATTTCCGCTACCAGTTCTCCAGAACTGGTCAGAACCTGCTGAAACCCACCTTTGTCTCAAAGGTGCTTTGAAGTTTTTCTTTGAAGACGTTTCACTTCTCATCCAAGAAGCTTCTTCAGCTCTGACTGGATGGTGGGGAACGGAAGGATTTACATTCCTTGCGGACAGCTGGTCATTGGTATTCTTTTTAAAGAGTCGTTGAGGCCACTTGGAGGTTTATCTGCATCCTAAGGGTCATCTTTCTGTTCCCCCCCATCCAGTCAGAGTTGAAGAAGCTTCTTGGATGAGAAGTGAAACGTCTTCAAAGAAAACCAAGAAAGTCCAGTTGCCTCTTGAAAAAGCACCTTTGGGACAACGATGGCCTGGATTGGGATGGTTGAGGGATTTCAGGCATCAAATTAGACAGAAAAATTGAAAAATTGTTCTCACAAACACAAATATGCTACTTTTCAGGATAATATTCATTATTATTATTATTATTATTATTATTATTATTATTATTATTATTATTATTATTTACTTTATGCATTAAACATGAAACTCAGTCAAACTGAACATTCAAAAATGCATCACAAATATCATTGACTGGTGCTAATGGTTGATACGCGTTGCTGTCAGCATTCTAGATATCAACCAAGTACCTTCTTAAGATGTACGGTGTTCCAAGTAGTGCAGTTTTTTGCAGTTCTGCTCATGTTATTGCAGGAAGCTGCAATTTGTTGATGTATCTTATAAAATTCTTGGACATGGTACCAAGTCCCCCGATGACAATGGGTATCACTGTTACATGTTTCATCCATAGTCGTGTAGTTTTGATGACCAGGTTGTGATATTTCATGATTTTTTCCACTTCTTTTGATTCAAGGCCTGGAGGCTAAAACATATGAAGAACAGTTGCAGGATTTGGGTGTGGCCAGTCTAGAGAAAAGAAGGACCAGGGAAGACATGAAAGCAGTATTCTAGTATTTGAGGGACTGCCTCAAAGAAGAAGGGGTCAAATTATTTTCCAAAGCACCAGAGGGCAGGTCAAAAAACAATGAATGGAAATTAAACAAGGAGAGAAGCAACCTGGAATTGAGAAAAAAACTTCCTAACAGTGAGAACCAGTGGGACAACCAGTGGGACAACTTGCCATCAAAAGTTGTAGGTTCTTCATCAAGGGAGGTTTTTAAGAAGAGACTGGACAATCACTAGTCTGAAATAGTAGAGGGTCTCCTGCTTAAGCAGGGGAGTTGACTAGAACAGGGGTCTCCAACCTTTTGGACCTCAGGGACCACTAAGTTCATAATTTTATATCCCACGGACCACTAATCTAATCTGCCTAATGACTGGCTAGGTGGGCATGGCTAGGTGGTCATGTGACTGAGTGGGTGTGGCCAATTTGATGTCATGCACATTGAGGGGCACCTCGCCAGCCTCTATTCACCCCTCCCCTTCTAGCCACTCCTCACCTGCTCTTCCAGGCTCCTTAGGGGTCCAATAGGAAGCAGTTGTTGAAGTTAAGTAGCCACCACAAGAAAGAATTGGCAAAACAGCTGGCTCAGTTCAAATTGGATCTGGCCGAGAAGGAGACTCAGCAGAAGCATCTCACTGATGACTACGAGCATAGACTTTCCAAGCAGAGGGAAGACCTGTGGGAGTACAAGGCCAGGTACCGGCACCTGGAGGCTCAGTGAGCTGAGATGGTCAGCCAGTTCCAGGCCATGAGGCAGTCCCATTGGAACGAGGCCCTCCAGCTCTTCACCACCAGTGGCACTTCCCTCCAGCCTTCGCCGAAAGCCCCACACCAGGAGACTGAAGCAGGCCCGAAATCAGAATTTCTGCCCCCCTCCAACCGGCACTAAAAGACCTCAAAGGGGGGGCTTTCTGCAGCAACACAAGCATTCATTGCACGTATCTGTCCCAGGGGCCGTAGTTTGAGGACCTCTGATTTGGTGCAATATAAAAAATGCAAAACAAAATTTCTGCAGACCACCAAAATTTTCTCACGGACCACCAGTGGTCCACGGACCATCAGTTGGTGACTGCTGGACCTCCAAGGTCCCTTCCAACTCAGTTTTGACTTATTTTGTCTTTTATTTATGTTTATAAATAAAATGGCTTGGGACCAGGGTATCTTCGGGACCGCCTTCTGCCACCAATAGCCTCTCACCGACCAGTCCGTTCCCACAGAGAGGGGCTCCTCAGGGTGCCGTCAGTCAAACAGTGTTGACTGGCGGCCCCCAGGGGGAGAGCCTTCTCTGTGGGGGCACCGGCCATCTGGAACGAGCTCCCCTCTGAGATAAGGAGGATACAGGACCTAGGTACCTTCCGCCGTGCCCTGAAAACGTTCCTATTTTATCAGGCTGGCCTGGCTTAAACCTCCCTTTATAAATGGGTTTTATATTGGGTTTTAAATGTTTTTAAAATTGGATTTTAATTATTTCAGCCTAATTGTATAATTTATTTTAAATTTTTAACTTTTGCATTATATTGTATTTTTAATTGGCTGTTCACCGCCCTGAGTCCCTTCGGGGAGTAGGGCGGTATATAAATCTGAATAAACTTAAACTTATAGTTTACTCTCTTTTTTTAGATCAGGCTGCCCCTTTCACAACTGGAATAGCTATGAATAGCTGTCATTTCTTAAAATGAAAAAAGAAGAGATGAAAATGCTCCTAGAATAATTTAATTAGGTTAACTTTTATTTATTCTATGCTTACATGTTATATTTCATCCTGCATTAGGTTGCCCCTTTCGCTACTGGAATGGCAGCTGATGAATTAAATTAAGGCAGGAGGACTTTTATCTTTTTCTAAAAAAAACAAAACAAAACAAAACCTCATATTTTAATGTTTATTTTATGCTTACATATTTTATTCAGCTTTGATTTGATTTTATTCTGCCCCTTTCAAAACTGGAAGGACAGTTGACCAGATATGTGAAGTTAGGATCATTTTTATCTTTTTCAATTTTGTTTTATTTATGCAATATTTATAATTCTTTTATTTATTTATAATGTGCTTTATTTTACATGGGATCAGATTGCCTTTCTCTTAGCTGGAATGACAGCTGGCCAATTCTATTAATTAAGGGGAACAAAGGACTCGTATACAGAAGTGTTCCAACTGCCCCTTGGTTAAGATAGCATGGAAATTATGAAAACTATGTATTTATTCATTTACTTAAAGGAAGATTCCCAAACACACACACTCTTTCTCTTTCTCTTTCACTGCCTCTGCCTCTCTCTCTCTCTCTCTCTCTCTGCCTTTGTCTCTCTCTCTCTCTCTCTCTCTGCCTTTGTCTCTCTCTCTCTCTCTGCCTCTGTTTGTCTGTCTCTTTGTCTCTCTGTCTCTCTTTCTCTCTGTGTGTGTGTCTCTCTTTTTGTCTCTCTTTGTCTCTCTCTGTCTCTCTCTGTGTCTGTCTCTCATCTATCTACACAAATATATACTGTATCTATGAGAGAGAGAGAGAGAGAGAGAGAGAGAGAGAGAGAGAGAGAGAGAGAGAGAGAGAGAGAGAGACAGAAAGAGATGGATAGATAAGAGAGAGAGAGAGAGAGAGAAATTTATATTTATTTATTTATTTATTTGTCAGATTTATATGCTGCCCTTCTCCCATAGACCTCGGGGTGGCTCACAACAATAAAACAACCCGACAATAGATAATATTTAAATAATATTAAAACCAAATTTAAAATCCCCAGACCCGCAAAATTAAAATCCACAACAGATCAAGGAAGCTGCTGAAAGAGCCATGTCTTCAGGTCGGCGCGAAGGTGACAAAGTCGGAGGCCGTCCAGAGCTCAGTGGGCAACCCATTCCAGAGGGTCGATGCGACCACAGAGAACGCCCTCATCCTGGGGACCATCAGCCGACACTGATTCTTGCTATTTATCTTTGGGAAGATACAGTGCAGAGAAAAAAGATGGAGAGACTCTAGAAAGAGTGCAGAGAAGAGCAGCAAAGATGATTAGGGGATCAGAAGCTAAAACATATGAAGAACAATTGCAGGAATTGGGTATGTCTAATTTAATGAAAAGGATAAGGGGTGACCACAAAGAAGAGGGAATCAACTTATTTTCCAAAGCTTGACAAGAAGCAATGGATTGGAAACTAATCAAGGAGAGAAGCAACCTGGAATTAAGGAGAAACTTCCTAACAGTGAGGACAATTAACCAGTGGAGCAGAAGTTGCCTTCAGAAGTTGTAAATGCTTCATCACTGGAGGCTTTTAAGAAGAGACAAGACAGTCACTTGTCTGAAATGGTATAGAGTCTCTTGCTTGAGCAGGGATTTGGATTAGAAGACCTCAAAGGTTCTTCCAACTCTGTTATAGGTTCTCTCCCTCTCCCTCTCCCTGCCCTCTCTCTCTGATGCATACTTATTTTTATAAATTCTGGAGTGTCGGGTACTGTCTTGAGTTTTTTACTCCTCCCTCTCCCAGAGCCAATTCTGATTCAAAACAATCTTTAGCTACATTATCCTACAATATCTGCTCCCTCCCTCCCTCCCTTATTCCTTTCCTTTCCTTTCCTTTCCTTTCCTTTCCTTTCCTTTCCTTTCCTTTCCTTTCCTTTCCTTTCCTTTCCTTTCCTTTCCTTTCCTTTCCTTTCTTTGTTTCCACTAAAGCCACCAAACCTTCCCCAAACACCAAACTCTCTATTTATTTAAAGTTATACAGTCACCTTTTGTGTGTATTATTAAAGCCCCCAATCGGGTTCTTTTGTTGATAATGTTATTAAAATGCAAAATACTGGATGCAATGTACATAGCGAACAAAAAACAACAACACCATGCTTACTCAAAAGATTGCAACCATTTTCCAAAGCAAGAAAGTAGAATTCAATTCCATAATCCCCAGCTGCCAAGGACTTATATATGTATTTTTGGAACGAACAACCGGTTTGCATTTGCAATTGTAGATCTGTCTGTGTGGCCTAAGATTATTGCAGGTCTCAAATTCCTTTCCCTCTTTGCCTCTCCTTTTCCTTTCCGTAAACATTATTGTATCCTTTTATTATTATTATTTCTATCAAGAAAGCCCACAGAGAAATTATGGAAATCAGCAAAATACACTTTTAATTTATCTCCAACATTCTTCAGAAGGTTCACATACAAAGAATAAATCTCTCTGTGTGCAAAACTTGCCTATAGGTTAAAACCCATAACCAATCCATCTCGGGAACTCCCCACCCCACGCTCTTCTTTCTTTTTTCTTTTATGCAGAATTTTCTCAAGGAAAAACCGTGGAAAATATTGATTTCCTATCATCTTCACCCCCTCCCCCAAGACTTTCATCTCCTCTGCGGTGTTTTATGACTTTATTCTCCGCCCTAGTTTGATAAGAAGTCCCTGCTTTTTCTGCTTGGGTGGGGCTCAGATTGGGAGGTTGTTCCAACAATTCCTATACTCTGCAGAATGAAAACAAAACTTTGATTTAGGGTTCTGCTATAATTGGGTGATTGGGGAACCTGTTTGGCAAAAAGAGAATGAGGATTAACCTCTTTTGCCAATCGGAATTTTCTTGCCCAGACTTTGAGAAACTTTAAAAGAATTTTTTTTAAAAAAAAAATCTGTTTCTTCCTGCCTTGTGGGTAGTGTTCCAGTTCTAACTTGGAGAACCTACAAAAAAGCAATATTTATGGACATCTAGGGGAAAAAAGGGCATTTCTGTGTTAAGGTTTGTCTACAGGTAGTCCTCAAATTATTGAATAGAATAACAGAGTTGGAAGGGACCTTGGAGGTCTTCTAGTCCAACCCCCTGCTTAGGCAGGAAACCCTACACCACTTCAGGCAAATGGCTCTCCAATATCTTCTTAAAAACTTCCAATGTTGGAGCACCCACAAGCAAGCCATCCAATTCATTAGAACAGAACAGAACAGAATGGAGTGGAATGGAATGGAATGGAATGGAATAGAATAGAATAGAATAGAATAGAATAGAATAGAATAGAATAGAATAGAATTAAATTAAATTAAATTAAATTAAATTAAATTAAATTAAATTAAATTAAATTAAATTAAATTAAATTAAATTAAATTAAATTAAATTAAATTAAATTAAATTAAATTAAAATTTTTTATTGACCAAGTGTGATTGGATGCACAAGGAATTTTTCTTGGTGCATATGCTCTCAGTGTACATAAAAGAAAAGATACGTTCATCAAGAATCTTAAGGTGCAACACTTAATGATAGTCATAGGGTACAAATAAGCAATCAGGAAACAATATCGATATAAATCATAAGGATACAAGCAACAAAGTTACAGTCATACAGTCATAAGTGGAAGGAGATGGGTGGCGGGAACAATGAGAAGAGTAATTGCAGTGCAGACTTTTAGTCTGCACTTTTAGTAGTGCAACAATTAATCGTTGTAATTGTCAGGAAAATTCTCCTTAATTCCAGTTTGCTTCTCTCCTTGATTAGTTTCCATCCATTGCTTCTTGTTGTGCCTTCTGGTGCTTTTGGAGAATAGCTCAACCCCCTCTTCTTTGTGGCAGCTTCTGAGATATTGGAACACTGCTATCATGTCTCCCTCTAGTCCTTCTTTTCATTAAAAGTCTTTTCATTATGACCACAACTGAGCCCAACATTTCAGTTGCTAAACAAGACAGTGGATAAATGAACTTTTTCTTGCCACAGTTGCTACGTGAATCATCCCAGTTGTCAAGGTAGTAAAATGGTTGTAAAATGAATCTGGATTCCCCAGTGGCTTTGCTTGTCAGAAGGTCACAAAAGTGGGGACACCGCGACCGTCGTAAATATGAACGGTCAAGCATCGTTACATTCACGCGTGATTTACATTCAAGTGTGAATGTAAATCACACGACCATCAGGATGCTACAACAGTCGTAAGTGTGAGAAACGGTCGTAAGTCATTTTTTTCAGTGCCGTTGTAACTTCAAACAGTCACTAAATGAACTGTTGTAAGTCGAGGGCCAGCTGTATTGGTACTATTTGGTAGAATATATTTGTAGCACAGGGTTGAAATGAGGAGTCCACTCTAAGCTTGGCTGTCTCTTTGCTGACGTTTCATTACCCAACTAAGTAACATCATCCATGAAGATATTATCTAGCTTGGGCAATGAAACATCTGCAAGAAAACAACCAAGCTCAGAGGGCACCAAGCATCTTTCAAGTATTGGTGCATTTTATAAATTCTGATCCAATTATGATCAAGACAGCCAGACATTTATTTATTTATTTATTTATTTATTTATTTATTTATTATTTTAATTTGATTTATCTGCCGCCCTTCTCCGGAGACTCAGGGCGGCTTACAATGCGTTAAGCAACAGCCTTCATACTTTTGTATTTTTATACAAAGTCAGCTTATTGCCCCCACAAACTGGGTCCTCAATTTACCCACCTTAGAAAGGATGGAAGGTTGAGTCGACCTTGGGCCTGGTGAGAATTGAACTCGCAGTAATTGCAGGCAGCTGGATATTAAATGCTTCCTTAGTAGGTGGCATTAGCCTCCTGAGCCACTCAGGCTCCTGAGTCTAGAAGGCAAAAACTTGCTTAGAGATTACAATTTCTTTGTATTGAGTAAGAGCACTGAAAATAATTGCAGATTTAGAATAATTATGGAACAGCATAGTGCTTATTCTGATTTGGTCTATGGGATCTTCCTGTTTTTCAAGGAAGGTTTATGCTAATGTCCTAGCATCATTTGAATCTTTCTTGTAGGTGTCTCATTACCCAACTAGGTAACATCTTCAGTTCTACAAGGGAGTGTGGTTTGCTCTCTGTTTATGTACAAGTGACTTGCCTTGTCAATGTTGGTAGGAATGTGCTTGGTGGTTCCTCGGTTAGATTGTTGTTTGCTATTTAATTGTTGGTATAGTATTAAGATAGATAGAGATAGACAGAGATAGAGATAGAGATAGAGATAGAGATAGAGATAGAGATAGAGATAGAGATAGAGATAGAGATAGAGATAGAGATAGAGATGATAGAGATAGAGACAGAGACAGAGACAGAGACAGAGACAGAGACAGAGACAGAGACAGAGACAGAGATAGAGATAGAGACAGGGATGGATGGATGCATGGATGGATAGATAAATGGATAGATAAATGAATAGAAAGATATGTGGATAGACGGATGGATAGACTGATAGATAGACTGATGAATGGAGGGATAGATAGAGGGATAGACGGGTAGATGGATAGACAGATGAATAAAAGGATGGATGGATGGATGGATGGATGGATGGATGGATGGATGGATGGATAGATAAATGGATAGATAAATGGATAGAAAGATATGTGGATAGACGGATGGATAGACTGATAGATAGACTGATGAATGGAGGGATAGATAGAGGGATGGATGGGTAGATGGATAGACAGATGAATAAAAGGATGGATGGATGGATGGATGGATGGATGGATGGATGGATGGACGGACAGATGGACAGACGGACAGACGGACAGATGGACAGACGGACAGATAGGCAGGCAGGCATGCAGACAGACAGACAGACAGACAGAATGTGAAATTTAGGATTGAACTCAGGGTTCACCTTAGTGCTCTCTGAGATCAATTGCTTTCTTTCAGAAATTTCATTACCCAGTTAAGTAACATCATCAGTGCTAAAAGGGAGTTGGTTTTGCTCTTTTTTTATGTAATTTTATGTACTTGCCCTGTCGTTGTTGGTGAGAGCGTTCTTGGTGGTTTATAGATTAAAGTGTTGTTTACTATTCCATTATTTGTCTGAGTTGGTAGTTTCTTAATTAGGGTTTAATTCTTGATTATTTGTCTAATTGGTATTAATCTCTGCTTGTCTGGGTGTTGGTTGCTGGTGAGGAGGTGATTCCTTTTAGTAGTCTTGAATCTTTCTCAATAATTGTAAGAGAAGAACAGGCGGAGGCTGGGAGTGAAGACAGGAATTAGCCTGGAGTCATTATATTCTCATAAACAATCCCAGTCCAATCCCTCTTGAATTCTGTTAACTCTTATCTAGCACCAATCTGGTGCTGACCATTAGTTGACTAGACTCTTGTGTATGAGCATGAGCAATTAACCAGTTTAGCTGGAATTTAACATGTGGCCCTCATTCTTCACACCTGACATTAACCCTGAAAGGAAAAATAATCTAGCTTTTCTATCTCCATCATGATATTTTTGAACTTTTTCTTTTGTTCCTTCTCTCCTTTTTTTTTTCCAAGATAACATCCCTGTACTTCAACTTTTACAATTGTTCCCCAAGGCAGAATTGCCTACTGGCTTATGCAAAGATTTGAGCTGATGGCATGGCTAAAAGTCAAATCCAATCAAATCTCTAAAACTAATAGACTTTCCAAATTGGATTGTCAATTCAGGTCAAGATGTTGGATTAAATCAGTTGCTTCTGAATCAATCAAGTGATTTTTTTGAGGGGGAAGAATCACCTATCTACCCCCCTGAATTGAATTGAATTGATTTTCCAAATAATATCAAATCAACAATTTCATTCAGAAGTGACACAGTTTGCACACTGGTTTTAAATAGAATAGAATAGAATTTTTTATTGGCCAGGTGTGATTGGACACACAAGGAATTTGTCTTGGTGCATACACTCTCGGTGTACATAAAAGAAAAGATATATTCATCAAGAATCATACGGTACAACACTTGATGATAGTCATAGGGAAACAGTCAATATAAATCTTAAGGATACCAGCAACAAGGTTACAGTCATACAGTCCTAAGTGGGAGGAAATGGGTGATAGGAACGATGAGAAGATTAATAGTAATACAGACTTAGTAACTAGTTTGACAGTGTTGAGGCAATTATTTGTTTAGCAGAGTGATGGCGTTCGGGGAAAAACTGCTCTTGTGTCTAGTTGTTCTGGTGTGCAGTCCTCTATAGCGTCATTTTGAGGGTAGGAGTTGAAACAATTTATGTCCAGGATGTGAGGGGTCTGTAGACATTTTCACAGCCCTCTTTTTGACTCGTGCAGTATACAGATCCTCAATGGAAGGCAGGTTGGTAGTAATTGCAGTTCTAATTATCCTCTAGAGTCTGTGTCTGTCTTGTTGAGTTGCAGATCTTGTTGGGTTGCAGAATTTTGATGATAAAGCTTACAACTTTTTAGGGGAGAGAGAGAGAGGGAGGGGGAGGGGGAGGGAGGGAGGGAGGGAGAGAGAATATTCTTCCTTTCTCAAAATGTTAGAATGTGGCTCAATTCAGTGAAAATGACAAATGAGAGATTCAAGACCCCCAAAATGTCATTATAAAACTCATCAGCCTTTGGTCTTCTTCCCATTCTCACCAAATTCTTGTGTTCATCCATGATTGCTTTCCCTGGCTATTCCATGCTGGACATTTCCATAACTAAATCTTGCATTTCAGTTATTGGAAACATTTCTGCAAAAAATTAGATGTATGGTTTCTCACAACCCTGTGGAGATATCTGCCACAATATCCTTTTAATATGTGAGCCCATTGTTTCCTGAGAGGAGTTTTACTTACAGATGTCCCAAGGAGACTTTTTCAAAAATCAACTGGATTTTCTTTGTTTTTTCATGGAAGATGTTTCCCTTTTCATTCAGGAAGCGTTTTTAGTTCCGAAGAAAAAGCTTCTTGGATGAGATGCAAAATATCTTCAAGGAAAAAGCCACAAAGAAAGTCCAGTTTATTACCTTTCTTCTTTTAACAACCCCATAATCACTTGTGGGGTAGAATCTTGGCAACTGAATAGAGCTAGCAGAGTGTTTACTGGCCAGATGCCCTTCCTGTTGCCAATGTGGAATTTTGTTCAGCAGGTATATTCTCATTGTGCCCAGAGAGAGAAATATGTGCCTCTACCTAGGATCGAACTCACAGCCTCCTGGTTGTGAGGCGAGAGCTCCACCTCTTAGCCACCGCACCACTCTAAAGAAAGTCCAGTTGACTTTTGAAAAAGTACCTTTGGGACAACCATGATTGGATGACTAAGAATCTCCATAGACATTTGCCTTTAGATGTTTTATCTAACTTAATTTTGATCTATCCATGGAAGTTAGCCAGCCATCCAACTTTTTCTGGCACGGCTGCAGAGAGATCATCCCAGGTGTCTTGAAATATCCCAAGGAGGTACCTGAATTGTTACAATTACTGAATTTTAAGCTGAATTGTTCAAAAATAATAATTTTATCATACATAGTGGTTGTACCCTGAAATGAAAAAAATATTGGAAGAAAATACATAAGTGGTTACAAGAATTAACAGGACATCAGATAGAATATACCCCAGAACTATTTCTCCTAGGGATAGTTAAAAGGAAATATGACAAAAAAATAATATATATCATTTTATGTATCCTAACCGCAGCAAGGATAGCTTTTGCACAATCTTGGAGAAATACAAACATGCCTTCCAAAGGTTTAGTACTTAAAAAAAAATGATTGTGCTGAAATGGACAAATTAACAATTGAAAGGACAAATAGATTTGGAATACTATGCAACATGGGAGAAGTGGTACAACTGGATTGAGAACGAAAAAAAGAAAAAGAAATAGACAAAATAGAAATAGAATTAAAATGCATAGTAAAAATGTAGAGTGTATTTGAATTGGAATGTTATGGTATGTAAATGGTCGCAGTTATGCATAGGATATGAATAAGATTATTTGTTTATTTGTAAAAATGCAATAAAAATATTTTTAAAAAAAAAGAAAGAAAGAAATGTCCCAAGGAGACACTCTTGAATTATAACAAATTATTATTTGTTGCAATGCACAACAATCAAGTTGCAAAGCAGCACAATCAGGTCACCAGAAGGTTGACTCAGCCTTCCATCCTTTCGAGGTAGTAAAATGAGGACCCGGATTGTGGGGGCAATAAACTGACTTTGTATAAAAAAGAACACCGCTTTGGGGGGGGGGGGCAAAAGCCCTACTAAGCAGGTATATACAAAAGTATGAAGGCTATTGCTTAATGCATTTTAAGCTGTCCTGAGTCTCCGGAGAAGGGCAGCATATAAATAGAACCAATTAATTAAATCAATCAATCAATCAATCAATCAATCACATTGCAGGCTCTTGACCATTCCCAATTAAAGAGCTGTGTCCTGCTTCTGGCATGGCATGTCCTGATTTTATTCACATGGCACCATATTTTTCAGAGCAACTGCATTCCTGGAAGTGGTTTTGCTGGGATATGAAGTGTAGACTATCTCCACAATGATAGACCTCAGCCAACATTGTGTCTTAACAAAGTGGCTAAAAGTCTACACACATGGCAAACGAACTGGATATTGCAACCTCTGTAGGAGATGACCAGGCTGAGCCCAAGAGAGGGGTCATAACTCACAAGTCCCTACGCATCCCCAAGAGCTCTAAATCCAGCCTTTCTTGAATGCCTTCTTATTCCAGGTCATTCCCTTTGACTGTTAGTAGGTCAGATTTTTGTAGAGAACTTAGGCTTGCAATAAATCTTTATGCACTTTTGGACTGCCTGAGTCTCCTGATTTCCCCAGTGCTTGAAACCGTCATGGTTAAAAACTACAAAGACAGTAATTCATGTCTGAAGAGGAACAGAATCAGAGCCTAGCTGATCTTAGCCAAGCTTCTTCACCACTGCTCCATACTTTCTGTAAGGCTGAGGGGGGGGAGGGGGTCATTGCTCTAAAGTCTTCCAGAAGTTTCCATGCCTGAGAGGGATCTTTCCTTGCTCTTTCCAATATTTATCAATGTCTTCACTACTATGCCACAGAAATTCTTACGGTGAGAAAGTGGCCCAAATTCTATAGTAACTTTCACTCCTTAAGGGAGCAATAGAATCTCAGCCTCATACTCCTAATTCCTATTACGCTAATCTGTTGAGATATCTAAAAGCTGCAAGTTTTGGACCAATAAAGGAGAATATTTGTAGCTCAGGGTTGAAATGAGGTGTCCTTGGTGCTCTCTGAGTTTGGCTGTTTTCTTGCAGACATTTCATGACCTAACTAGATAACGTCATCATCTCTAGTTAGAATTGGGTTTTCCTCACTGATTAGATATAAATCTACCATATCATTCTACCAACAGAAGAAAATATCCGTAGCTCAAGGTAGAACTGTGGGGATCCTTGATGCTCTCTGGGCTTGGTTCAGTGGTGGGTTGCTACTGGTTTGCCCTAGATCGGGCATACCGGTAGCAGCGGCCGTGGCAGGAGGCTTCTCCCGCCCACCCGGACGTCTCTGCACATGTGTGAGTGAACCGGTAGTGAACCGGTAGCGGCGGGATTTGAATCCCACTACTGGCTTGGTTGTTTACTTGGAGATATTTTATGACCCAACTAGGGAAGGGAGTGAGGTGTGTGGAGTGGAGAAAGAAAAAGAGAGGAATAAGACAAGTAGACGGAGGAGGAGGAGGAGGAGGAGGAGGAGGAGGAGGAGGAGGAGGAGGAGGAGGAGGAGGAGGAGGAGGAGAATAAGACAAGTAGACGGAGGAGGAGGAGGAGGAGGAGGAGGAGGAGGAGGAGGAGGAGGAGGAGGAGGAGGAGGACTATGAGGTCCTTGGTGCTCTCTGAGCTTGGTGGTTTACTTGCAGACATTTCATGACCCAACTAGGTAACATCATCAGTGCACTGATAATGTTACCCTTGTTATTTAATTTAATAGCTGGAAGAGAGTAAAGTGTATAATGAGCCAAAACACACAGCTGCAGCTGATTGGTTGGAGAGTGTGAGCTCCTGCATGAGGCAATCTATTTTATGATTGGGTATGTGATTGTAAAGGGGGCGTTTCCCTTGTTTCCCACCTTTTTTCCGATGTGCTCTGTTCGGTGATTTGCCTGACAGTTTACCTCACGATGTAGTGACATGCCTGACTATCTTGTCTGATATAAATATAGATTGTTAAATATATTTATTTATATTAATATAAATAAGAAAATAACCAAGTTCGGAGAACAGCAAGGATCTGTCACAAGTTTTGGACAAATGTGTTAAAAAGAAATAAAGCCAAACAAGAGAACATTAAGACTTAGAGAGAGAGAAAAAATGAAGGCAATGAAATTTGTTTGCAGACAAATAAAATGTTTGTCAGTTTTACTTTGGGATTTGAAGAGCTGTTTACAGTCTCCTAGCAACACTCTTTTCAATTTTTCACACTACAGCTAATGAAAAAAAAACCAAAACCATTTACTACAGATTGTTCAATAAACATAACATGAACTCTTTAAACTTTGAATAATAATTGAACTTCCTTCCTTCCTTCTTTCCATTCTCCTACACTCACTCATTCCCTTCCTTCCTCTCCCTCCCTCTTTCTCTCCTCCCTCCCTTCCCTCCCTTCCACCTACCATCCATCCATCCTCCTCCCTCTCTTCCTTTCTCCCTCTCCCTCCCTCCCTCTCTCCCTCCCTCTTTCTCCCTCCTCCCCTCCCTCCCCTTCCCTCCCTTCCGCCTACCATCCATCCATCCTCCCTCCCTCCCTTCCCTCCCTTCCTCTCCCTCCCTCTCTCCCTCCCCATCCCTCCTTTCCACCTACCATCCATCCTCCCTTCCTCCCTCTTCCCACTCTCCCTTCCTCCCTCCCTCTTTCTCTTCCCTCCTTCCTCCCTTCCCTCCCTCTTTCTCTTCCTTCCTCCCTCCCATTCATTCCCACTTACCATCCATCCTTCCTCCCTCCCTGTCTCCCTCTCTCCTCTCCCTTCCATCCAGCATCCATCCATCCATCCTCCCTCCTTCCCTCCCTCCCTCCCTTCCTCTCCCTCCCTCTTTCTCCCTCCTTCCTCCCTTTCCTCCTTCCCTTCCTTCCTCTCCCTCCCTCTTCTTCTCTCCTTGCTCCCCTTCCCTCCCTCCCTCTTTTCCTCCTTCCCCCCAGTTATTGCTTTATTGCAGGGGGAAAAATAGAATTAGATAAATTCTGGTGCATCTTTGTGGGTGGGGTGTTTGTAGCTCTAAAGACAAAGTTCAGCCATTAAAAGGAGTAAACATTTAGTTAGTCTAGACTGGTGCAGTGATTCTCTGAGTGAATTTGAAATACTTTTTTTTTTCTCTTTGGCAGAAAACAAGGTTTCTAAATAAATATGTTTTTCACAAAAGAGTGTCAATGGGTGCAACTTAAATATGTTTGTTAATGTCTTAGCAACAATGAAAACATGAAACACAACACTCAATTTAGAAAAGAATAAACTCTCCCTTGAGAAATCTTCTCCCCCTCTCTTTCCATTAATATTTTGCTTTAAAAGGAAGAAACAGGTTTAGTTTCTTTCATGTGCTCTCTCTCTCTCTCTCTCTCTCTCTCTCTCTCTCTCTCTCTCTCTGTGTGTGTGTGTGTGTGTGTAAGAGAAAAGGAAGGAAGGAAATAAATGGAGGGAGGAAGGGAAGAGTGGGGAGGGAGAAAATGGGGGAAGGGGAAGGAAGGAAGGAAAGAAGGAAATGGAGAGAGAGAAGGAAGGAAGGAAAGGGAAGGAGGAAAAGGAAAGGAAAGGGAGGGAAGAAATAGGGAAGTGAAGTAGGAGGGAGGAAGGAAAGGAAGAGAGGGAGGGAAGGGAGGGAGGGAGGAAAGGAGAGGAGAGAGAGAGGAAATAAAGGAGGGAGAGAAGGAAGGGGGAAAGAAGGAAATGAAGTGAGGGAGGGATGAAATGGGAGAGGGAGGAGAAGGAAGAAAAGAAGGCAGGAAGGGAATGGAAGGAGGAAGGGAGAAGAGGAGGAGGAAGGAAAGAAGGAAGAAATGAAGGAAGAAATGGGGAGTGAGAAGAAAGGAGGAAATGGAGTAAGGGAAGGAAGGGGAAAGAAAGGAAGGAAATGGCAGGAGGGAGTAAATGGGGAAGTGAAAGACGAGAAGGGAAGGTTGGGAGGGAGCGAGGGAAGGAAGGAAGGAAGAAAGGAGAGACAGACCTCCTTCCTTCCTTCCCTCTCTCGGAAGGAAAGGAAAAAAGAAAGAATGAAACAGGGGAGGAAGGAAGGAAGGAAGGAAGGAAGGAAGGAAGGAAGGAAGGAAGGAAGGAAGGAAGGAAGGAAGGAAGGAAGGAGAGACAGACCCCTTCCAGAAAGGAGCGAAAACATGGCTCTGCTTCCTTGCTTGGGGACCACAGAGGAATACACAACCATGAGGTTGGTTAGTGCCCTTCACCTTTTAATTAATTTTTAACAATGCTTTAACCAAAGCTAATTCCTTTAAATTTTTAACTGTTATATATTGTTTCTACATTTTAATATTTTATGATACACTACCCAAGAGGAAGGTATGAGGGAGATGTTCAAAATGGTAATGAATAAAAAATAAAAATAAAGCTTGACAATCTTTTCTGAAAACAAACAAGCAAGCAAGAAGAAAACAGACAAAACTTTCCTGGCCGTGGGGTTTAACAAGGACAAAAAGATTAAACCAAACCTATAAAAATCAAATATATAATTTTTTTGTTTGTTTCTTTGCTTGCTTTATTGCTCCCTTGCTCTTTCCCTCTCTCCATTCCCTTCTTTTTTCCTTCCTTCCTCCCTCACCCTCCATTTCCTTCCTTCTTTCCATCCATCCAACCATCCATCCTTCCATCTTTGTTCAGTCTTTCTTTCTTCCTTCTATCCATCCATCTTCCATCCATCATTATTTTCTTCCACCCATCTTCCTTTCTTCCTCCCTCTCTCTCTCCTTCCATGTCCTCTCTTCCTTCTTTCCATCCATCCATCCATCCATCCATCCATCTTCCTTCAATCTTCTTCCTTCCTTCCATCCATCCATCCATCTTCCATCCATCCATCATTCCTTTCTTTCATTCATCATTCCTTTCTTCCTCCCTCCCTCCATTTCTTTCCTTCTTTCCAACCATTTTCCATCCATCATTTCTTTCTTCCATACATCTTCCTCCCTCCTTCCCTTGTTTCATGATGGATATAAATGGTGTAGGATTTCCTGCTTGAGCAAGGGAGTGGACTAGAAGACCTCAAAGGTCCCTTCCAACTCTGTTAATGTATTATTCTGGTTTGGGTCAGTTGCTCTACTGAGAAAATACTCATAAGGTGTTTCTTCTTCTTCTTTTTCTTTTATTTTTCTTTTCTTTCTTTTTCTTTCTTTTTTTGTCTTTTTAATCAGTCAGACCTTATGATCTGCCAACGAGGAAATGTATGCTAACATACCCTTTTAAAAACAATCGTGAACTCCATTACACTTTAAAAGCTAATTGACTGGGCATAGAAATCAACTTACCGTGAACCATAACTTCTTACATTTCGAATTTCTAGTCCATATGGAAAGAAGATATTTCAAGTATTGGGACCCATTGTTGGAAGTCTCGAGAGGGGGAGAGGGATGAAACATTCATTGGAGGAAGATTTATGATGATGAAGAAGACCATTTCCTGACATTAGGTTGCTCCTTGCAAGATTTGAACATTGAATAGAGAAGTTGAGATCCAAACTCTGCTAAAAAATGTGCTTGGTGCAAATTTTCCTTTTCACTTAACAGATGCCAGTTGCTGAATTAGAATAATAGAATAAGAGACTAAAAATAGAGTAGAGTAGAGTAGAGTAGAGTAGAGTAGAGTAGAGTAGAGTAGAGTAGAGTAGAGTAGAGTAGAGTAGAGTAGAAAAGAACAAAAAAAAAGAACAGAAAAGAACAGAAAAGAACAGAATAACAGAGTTGGAAGGAATAGAGGACTTTTGTCCAACATCCTGCCTAGGCAGGAAACCCTATACCATTTCAGATAATGGTTGTCCAATCTGTTCTTAAAAACCTCCAGTGTTGGAGTATTTACAACTTCCGAGGTAAGCAGTTCCATTGATTAATTGTTCTCATTGTCAGGGAATTCCTCCTTAGTTCTAGGTTGCTTCTCTCCTTGATAGGTTTCCACCCATTGCTTCTTGTCCTGCCCTCAGGGGCTTTGGAGAATAGTTTGACTCCCTCTTCTTTGGGGCAACCCCTGAGATATTGGAAGACTGCTATCATGTCTCCCCTAGTCCTTCTTTTCATTAAACTAGGCATACCCAGTTCCTGCAACCGTTCTTCATATGTTTTAGCCTTCAGTCCCCTCATAATCTTGGTTGCTCTTCTCTGCACTCTTTCTAGAGTCTCCACATCCTTTTTTTACATCATGACAGCAATGAAATCTGGCCGGATCTATCCGTCTTGTGCAAAATAGTAGCGCCGGTGGCAGGAGGCTCTGGCCATCCACTGGGATGTCATTATGTCCCATTTTTGATCTCTGTGCATACGCAAAAGAGATGTGTATGTTGTCACTCCCAAACAGGTACTGAAAGTAAATGCATTTCACTGCTGCATCGTGGCGACCAAAACTGCATGCAGTATTCCAGGTGTGGCCTTACCAAGGCATTATAGAGTAGTATTAACACTTCACGTGATCCTGATTCTATCCCTCTGTTTATGCAGCCTAGAACTGTTGCTTTTTTTGGTTGCTGCTTCACATGGCTGGTTCATCTTTAAGTGATTGTCCGGTACCCTCAAAATGACACTATAGAGCACTGCACACCAGAACAACTAGACACAAGAACAGTTTTTTCCCGAATGCCATCACTCTGCTAAACAAATAATTCTCTCAACGCTGTCAAACTATTTACTAAGTCTGTACTACTATTAATCTTCTCATTGTTCCCATCACCCATCTCCTCCCACTTATGACTGTACGACTGTAACTTTGTTGCTGGTATCCTTACGATTTATATTGATATTGTTTCCTGATTGTATATTTGTAACCTATGACTATCATTAAGTGTTGTACTTTATGATTCTTGATGAGTGCATCTTTTATTTTATGTACACTGAGAGAGTATGCACCAAGATGGGTGTCCAATCACACTTGACCAATAAAGAATTCTATTCTATTCTATTCTATTCTATTCTATTCTATTCTATTCTATTCTATTCTATTCTATTCTATTCTATTCTATTCTATTCTATTCTATTCTATTCTATTCACTAAGGCTCGAAGATTCCTCTCACAGTTACTACTATTGAACCAGGTACCACTTATACTACACCTATGCATTTGTTTTTTTGTTGTTTTTTGTTTTTTTGTTTTTGCCTAAATGTAGAACTTTCTAGGGTCCTCCTAGTCCAACGCCCCGCTCAGACAGGAAACTCTGTAATAAGAAATAGGGAAGCCAAGGAGAGGTGGGTTTCAGCAGGTTCTGTCCAGTTCTGGAGAACCAGTAGGAGAAATTTTGAATAGTTCGGAGATCCGGTAATAAAAATTCTGACTGGTCCCACCTCCATCTAGTCTCTGCTTTCCAAGTCCCAGCTGATCAGGAGGAAGTGGAGATTTCTGACCAGTTCTGGAGAAGTGGTAGCGGAAATTTTGAGTAGTTTGGAGAACTGGTAAATCCCCTCTGCGGCTGTGGCCGCAGAGTACGTAATTGGGTGTGCAAATGTCTCATTATTGGCCTTTCTTTGCGCAATTAACCAATTTGCCGATAGGGTCACCAAAGCTTTGCTGCTAAATTAGACGGGCATCTGCACAGACAAATGAGAGGCATGTAATTGCGCAGATCAAACAAAATCAGACGGATTCAGAGATGATTATTTTGGGAAAGGTGGGTTTGGTCGTGACTTTGTGGGATGTTACTCAGAAGAAAACCAGCAACATGCGAAGAGACATTTCCATCCTGCTTCCTTCCTTCCTTCCTTCCTTCCTTCCTTCCTTCCTTCCTTCCTTCCTTCCTTCCTTCCTTCCTTCCTTCTTTCCTTCCTCCTTCCTTCCTTCCTTCCTCCCTCCTTCCTCTGTCCTTCCTTCCCCACTTCCTTCCTTTCCTCCCTCCCTCCCTCCATCTCCTTCCTTCCTCCTTCCTTCCCCCTTCCTTCCTTTCCTTCCTCCCTCCCTCCATATCCTTCCTTCCCCCTTCCTTCCCCCTTCCTTCCTTCCTTCCTTCCTTCCTTCCTTCCTTCCTTCCCTTCCTTTCCTCCCTCCCTCCATATCCTTCCTTCCCCCTTCCTTCCCCTTTTCCTTCCTTCCTTCCCTTCCTTCCTTCCTTCCTTCCTTCCTTCCTTCCTCCTTCCTTCCCCCCTTCCTTCCTTTCCTCCCTCCCTCCATATCCTTCCTTCCCCCTTCCTTCCCCTTTTCCTTCCTTCCTTCCTTCCTTCCTTCCTTCCTTCCTTTCCTCCCTCCCTCCATCTCCTTCCTTCCTCCTTCCTTCCCCCCTTCCTTCCTTTCCTCCCTCCCTCCATATCCTTCCTTCCCCCTTCCTTCCCCCTTCCTTCCTTCCTTCCTTCCTTCCTTCCTTCCTTCCTTCCTTCCTTCCTTCCATTCCTCCCTCCCTCCATATCCTTCCTTCCCCCTTCCTTCCCCTTTTCCTTCCTTCCTTCCTTCCTTCCTTCCTTCCTTCCTTCCTTCCTTCCTTCCTTCCTTCCTTCCTTCCTCCTTCCTTCCCCCTTCCTTCCTTTCCTCCCTCCCTCCATATCCTTCCTTCCCCCCTTCCTTCCCCTTTTCCTTCCTTCCTTCCTTCCTTCCTTCCTTCCTTCCTTCCTTCCTTCCTTCCTTCCTTCCTTCCTTCCTTCCTTTCCTCCCTCCCTCCATCTCCTTCCTTCCCCCTTCCTTCCCCCTTCCTTCCTTCCTTCCTTCCTTCCTTCCTTCCTTCCTTCCTTCCTTCCATTCCTCCCTCCCTCCATCTCCTTCCTTCCTCCCTCCCTCCTTCCTTCCCCCCTCCTTCCTCCTTCCTCTGTCCTTCCTTCCCCACTTCCTTCCTCCCCTCCTTCTTTCCTTCCTTGGTTTCTGAAGCAATTTTGCATCCTTCTTTGACCGTCCATGCTCCCATCCAATCTACATTTCTTTTGCTTCTGTAGGAAAATGTCATGTGGAACTGTGCCTAATGCATTAGAAGTTTCAACAATGACTTTTGTCTCCTGCTCTTTTTTTTTCTCTTTTCATTTTTTAAATTATTTTAGAAGAAATGAAAATGCCTTGGCACTTGTTATCTTTCAGCAGGAAAAAAAAAAGGAAAAAAAAAAACCTTTCTAGGAAAATGTCACTATTTGCAATTAAAATTTGGAATTGTTGGTCAGAGCTGGTTTGTTCTAAAAGAACTTATACCTGGGCAAATTGGATCGAATTTCTCATGAATCCCTAGCATCCCTATCATGGATCCTACAAAATATAATTAGGAATTGGAATTGTTTAATAGACAAATAAATAAACAAGCCATGTTTCCTTCCTTCCATCTCTCTCTCATCTATTATCTCTATTCTCTCTTTCTCTCTCTCTTTCTCTCTCTCTCTCTCACTTTCCCCTCCCTCCCTCCCTCCTCCTCTCATCTCTATTATGAACAGTTGCAGGAACTGGGCATGGCTAGTCTAGTGAAGAGAAGGACCAGGGAAGACATGATAACAGTCTTCCTATACTTGAGGGGCTGCCACAGAGTGAAGGGGGGTCAAGCTATTTTCTAAGCACCTGAAGGCCAGACAAGGAAAAATGGATGGAGACTGACTAAGGAGAGATTCAACCTAGAAATGAGGAGAAATTTCCTGACAGTGAGAACAATCAACCCATGGAACAGAAGTTGCCTTCGGAAGTTGTGGGAGCTTCATCACTGGAGGCTTTCAAGAAGAGATTGGACTGCCATTTGTCAGAAATAGTGTAGGGTCTCCTGCTTGGGTGGGGGGTTGGACTGGATGACCTACAAGGTCCCTTTCAACTCTTTTAATCTAATTTAATCTCTCTTTCCCTCCCTCCCTCCCTCCCTCTCTCATCTATTCTCTTTCTCCTACTCCAATAATCTATCTATTATTTCTCTCTCTCTCTCTCCCTCCCTCCCCCCTCTCACTCTTTTAAAAAAATTTGATTTATATGCCGCCCTTCTCCGGAGACTCAGGGCGGCTTACAGTGCGTTAAGCAACAGCCTTCATACTTTTGTATATTTATATTTATACAAAGTCAGCTTATTGCCCCCAACAAACTGGGTCCTCAACTTACCCACCTTAGAAAGGGTGGAAGGCTGAGTCGACCTTGAGCCTGGCTGGGATTGAACTCGCAAGTAATTGCAGGCAGCTGGATCTTAAATGCTGCCTTTAGTAGGAGGCATTACTCCCCTACGCTACTCAGGCTCTTTTTTTGATAAAGCTTAGGAGGGAGGAATGCAAACACAGAAAAGAAAAACATTGTTAATAGAATGTCTGAAACTTTTCTTATGTTTTTAGAGGTCAGGATGTTTGGTTTGTTGAGAAATATACTGTAGGAGAAAAACAGGCATACCCTGGAGGCAGAGTCAAGAGAGGAATCAGCCTGGGGTCATTACATTCCCACAAATGGTCTAAATCCAATCCCATTTGAGTTCGATTGACTCTTGTCTAGCGCTAGTTTAATGCTGACTGTTAGTTGACTACATTTTTGAGTCAGCAGTGAAATCTAAAATTTGTTACTGTTCTGTGGGCATGGCTTGGTGGGGGTGGGGGGTAATGTGACTGGGTGGGCATGGCCAATTTTTTTTGTTTTTTTTTTTACTTTTAAAAGCATTTTTTCTACAATCTCTTTGGAGAAGAGGTTGTAAAAAAAATGCTTTCAAAAGGCTCTGACCATCCTAGCTGAGTTGCCTGATCAGCAGAGACTTTCTTTTAAATGCCTCTGTGGATCACGCAACTCAGCTTGGATCGTCAGAGGCATTTAAAAGAAAAAAGGGTTTTTTTTTCTTTGAAAAGCCTTTGATGATCCCAGCTGAGCCGCACGATCATCAAAGGCTTTTTTTTTTTAACTTTTAAAAGCATTTTTTCGGCCAAAGAGGTTGTAGAAAAAAATGCTTTTAAAAGTTTTTTTAAAAAGCCTCTGATGATAAGTAACAATAAGAAATAAGTAACAAGAACAATAAATCAGTTTAACTGGAACTTAAGGTGTGGTTCTGATCTTCTTACCTGACATAGACACTCAAAAACCATTGGTATAAACTTGAAATAGATCCTGTAAATCCTCTCCCTTCAAGATGAGCCAAAGGTGACGGACTAGGGGTAACATGATAGCAGTATTCCAGTATTTGAGGAACTGCCAGAAAGAAGAGGGGGTCAAGCTATTCTCCAAAGCACCAGAAGGCAAGACAAGAAACCATGGATGGAAACTAATCAAAAGAGAGAAGAAACCTAGAATTAAGGAGAAGGAGTGAGGACAATTAACCAGTGGAAGGACTTGCCTCCAGAAGTTGTTGGTGCTTCATCACTGGAGGTTTTTAAGAAGAAATTGGACAACCATTTGTCTGAAGAGGTGTAGGGTGTCCCTGCCTAAGCAGGGGGTTGGATCAGAAGATCTCCAAGGTCCCTTCCAACTCTTCTCTTCTCTTCTCTTCTCTTCTCTTCTCTTCTCTTCTCTTCTCTTCTCTTCTCTTCTCTTCTCTTCTCTTCTCTTCTCTTCTCTTCCCTTCCCTTCCCTTCCCTTCCCTTCCCTTCCCCTCCCCTCCCCTCCCTCCCCTCCCCTCCCCTCCCCTCTCCTCTCCTCTCCTCTCCTCTCCTCTCCTCTCCTCTCCTCTTCCCTTCCCTTCCCTTCCCTTCCCTTCCCCTCCCCTCCCCTCCCCCTCCCCTCCCTTCCCCTCCCCTCCCCTCCCCTCCCCTCTCCTCTCCTCTCCTCTCCTCTTCTCTTCTAAAATAAAATAAAATAAAACAAAACAAAACAAAATAAAAAAAATTAGGGAAAAAAAAAAAACCCCGGGGTTTATTTGTAACTTTCTAGCAAAACTCAAGAAACAGAGACAATCCTGCTGCAACACGATTCTGTTTCCTAAAATATTAGCTAACACTTGATGGTCGGGGAATGACATCCACAAAGTATAACCAAACCAATCTATTTCCATCTATATAGTTTTGCATGTGGTCTCCAGTTCCGTATTTCATCTGCAGATTAAAAAAAATAAACAGAATGTTGTTTTTTTAAATCATAGAACATTTGCATTTAACTAAGCATTTATTTATTTATTTTCAAAATGTACTTTCTCTCAAAAGGCATAATTCTAAGCCTCTTTTTTTTTCTTGGTCTCCAAACATGCATTTTTAATAGATGTTGATGCTTTCTTCCCCACTGTGTATTAACTCAGAACTTGCAGAAAAATAGCAAAGCTGCCGGATAACTGAGTTTTCAGCCAGCCTATTAGTTTAGGAGGTGAAGAGGTGGGTCTGATCACATTGGAATCTGCAAAAATTGAATCCTTCTGTCTCCCTAAAGGGTGAAGAGTCCCCATCCTTTCCTAGCTTTGATTTCCACATTTTCCTCTCCCATCACATCCATCTCATCTCCTGCTATGACTGTGAAAGAATATAAACTATTTAATTTATGGAGAAAGATATAAAGAAGGAGAATGGATTTTTTTTTTTAAATGCATATTTTAAATTTACCAAGCTACCCATACTGCCATTTTTTTTTTCTTGTTGTTGTTAAAATCAGGACTAACTAAATCTAGAACAGACTCAGGTTTAATCATCATAATTTCAACTTCAACTTCAAATCTTTATTGTCAGTGCATAACATATATACAATTGGTTGAAGTCCCTCAATGCACCACTACCTTCAACACAATACAACTCACAGCGAAGACAGAAAATCCCTAACCCAATAAATCATATTAAAAAACTCCAGTCCTATGGCACCAGTGTGAACATGTTACACATTGCACCAGCCCTGCAAGTCCATCATATTACGTAGTTATGGTGTTATTTCGCATTCAGGAGTCCAACAGCCCACAGATCCTTCTCCTTCTCCTTCTCCTTCTCCTTCTCCTCTTTCTTTTCCTCCTCTCCCACTTCTCCTCCTCCCCAAAATATAATATAATATAATATAATATAATATAATATAATATAATATAATATAATATAATATAATATAATATAATATAATATAACATAACATAACATAACATAACATAACATAACATAACATAACATAACATAACATAACATAACAATATAATATAATATAATATAATATAATATAATATAATATAATATAATAATATAATATAATATAATATAATATAATATTTCCAATTATATTATAGTATAATATAGTCCTTTGCACCTCAGTGGTAAAAAAAAAAACAACCAACTAGTACAGTTTACCTTTAATGAGGTACTTTTGTTGAATTATTTTTGTTGTTTTCAGATATACCTTCCATCTCCGTAATAAGGATTCATTCATTTATTATCAACATCCGCAGACCTAAAAAAGATGCAAAGCTTCGATCAAAAAGTGGCATATATTGTTTTACACGACATACATACATGCACCCCTAGGAACTGTCTTGAATTTTATTAACATTTTCTTATCCCCCTGAGGGGGAGAAAAAAAGGCAAACATTTAAAAATTTCAGCAGAAGCGCTGGATTGAGCTAGTGCTGAGGGGAAAAAAAAATAGTTTGGGTTGTCAAAATCCATGCTGGATCATAATTAAGGGATTAGTAATTAGTGTAATTGTCAACTTGAGGGTTTTGATAGAAGAGAATATTTGTAGCTCAGGGTTGAACTGTGGAGTCCTTCACGCTCTCTGAGCTTAGTGGTTTTCTAGCAGGCGTTTCATTAGCCAACTGGGTAATATCATCAGTGCGCTGAGGGAGCATCAATGACCCCGCAGCCTGAGGTTTAACAGCCACTTCTAATGGAGACCTCCATTTCCTGAAGGGATCTGCGGGATAATCCTCCATCCCTTGATCGTGAAATTCATTCAGATAGGGTTGGTGGATGGATGCAATGGTGGGATTCAACTGGTTCACATCACTTTGGCTGAACCGGTTATTAAATTGCTGGCTGGCCCTGCCCCACCCCTTCCAGAAGTCCCCCCATGGCCTATTTTTGCTCCCAGGAGGCTGCAGGGAGGCCTACTAAGCCCAAAATGGGGCACGGGGGAGTGGGGGGGCACCCCACGGCCCATTTTTGTTCCCAGGGGAGGGGTTCAGAAGGCTGAGTGCTGCCTGTCACACCCCCTGGCCATGCCCACCATGGCCACATCCACCCAGCCAGTCATTAGGTCAGAAAACAGGTTGTTAAATTATTTGAATCCCACCACTGGATGGATGGATGGATGGATGGATGGACGGACAGACAGATGGGTAGACTGATGGATTGATGGATTAGATACTAGGAACTCTGTGTCCTCTCTTAACAACTGTATGGATACATTACATCCAGGATGATCTGTTCTCAACCTGGTCCTTCAGGACTTCTAATGGTGTCCTCATCACCACAGTTACTAAGTCCATTCACTTTGTTGCTGCTTATCCTCTTTTTCTCCTTCTTTCCACTTCTCCTAGCATCAGAGCTTCCTCTAGAGAACTAAGTCTTTGCATAATACATTGAAATCTATTTCTATTAGGAAAAAAAAAGTCTGTGAAGTTCGGAAAAGTTTAGGGGACAAAACTTTAGAAATAAGGTAGTCTTTCAATAAACAATGTGGACTCTTGTCTTTTTTAATTGGATGTGGCATCGCATGTCATACTTATCTTTCTATCCAGCATTTCATATTCTAACAACGGTTCTGTTTCCAACAGAAATTATATATATATGATAGGCAAAAATTGGAGATTTGTGATATCTCCTCCATTCGTGGTAATCCAGGATGACTCAATACAACAAACACACACACACACACACACACACACACACACACACACACACACACATATATATATATATATATATATATATATATATATATATATATATATATATATATATATATATATATATGTTAGGTCCTTAAAAGATAGAAAGCAAGTGCTTCCAAGTGACATGTGCAATTTTTAAAGTTGGGATGGAAGAAAATCTTCATTTTCTAGAAAACCGAAAGTAAACGACATCCAAACCAATGACAAGGAAATGAAGCCTTTATACTCTGAATGTCATCCATTTCTTCTATATTTTATAATTTGGTTGATGCTTTTCCTTTCTGTCTGTCTGATTCTCCACCACCGTGAATCTTATTTCTCTTGAGTTCTTTGTCACATCCCAATGTGGGAAGAAATATCCATCTGGTTCAATTCCAAGTTGGGAGAAAAACACTGGAAACATGAAGGCTGATAGGAAAGATAGTTTAATGATGAAGTAGAAGCACACTGGTGGTTCTGGGCAGCTGACCACATGGAGTTGAGAGTGAGGGGTATTTATACCTTCTCTTAGGCTTTGAATTTGAGCTTCCTGTTCCTGTGCAAGAACATGAATTCTATTGGCTGTTGTCAGACTCCCATGAGGCCATGCAGGGGTTATGTAGGGGTCATAGCTGGCTCTATAGGCAAAGTACAAATCCTAGGTATTTGTCTGAGCTCAGTTTGGTTGAAGTTTCTGAGGTAATGCAATAAAGGCGCTATGGTTAGGCAATACAAACAGAAGTTAGAAATGCAGGGACATAAAAAGGATAAATGTTAAAATGGAAATTTGGTAAATTAGACAAGCTAAATATTATTGTTTATCATAGTATCAATGTTATTGTGGTGAATGTTATTGTAAGCATTTCAATTACGATTGCCTAAAAACAACTGTACCCAGACAACTCACTGTTTGTTTGATTGAAATGGAATTTGTACATGTTATTTAAATAAAGTAAATAAAGCATGTAAAGTAATAAGAAAAAAAAAGAATAGTCTAAAACATGGAAGAAATAAAAGCAATATCAATAAATGTAAATTGATTGAATGCGGTAATAAAAAGAAACAGAACTTTGAATAAATTAAATAGTTTGAAGATGAATATTATATATTTACAAGAAGTACATATTAGAAAACAACATATAAAATTACTAGACTACCCAAAATTAGGAGTCTTATTTACCTCATTGATAGAACAAAGCAAAAAGAGGAGTAGCTCTATATATTAAAGAAAAATTAGAACCTAAATTACTCTTTGAAGACGAAGAAAGCAGAATTCTGATGGTGTAAATAAGAATGAATAATAAACAAATACTCTTGATAGCGGTATATGCACCAAACGAAAAACAAGAAGAATTTTATGGGAGATTACACAGGAAAATTTGGACTATAAAACAATGAAGACAAGATCCCTTCCGACTTTAATATTCTGTTACTAATCAAGAGAAGCAATGTAGAACTAAGGAGGAATTTCCTGACAGTGAGAACAATTAACCAGTGGAACGTCTTGCCTTCAGAAGTTAGAGAGAAGTTCTTCGAGGATGGGCTCCAGCACGAGTCCAAAAGCTCAGAAGATTAAACCTCTGATCCCAGGGACCGAGCCAGATTGGATCGTGCAAACCAGGATATTCCTATAAAAGTTATCAGTCAAGACAAAAGGATCCTAAGAAGTATCTGGTTGCTGGATCTTGAAAACCCCACACAAGGTGTGACATTGCCTCTTAGAGAAGAATGCAGCACAATTATTATCCACTACAAAGTCCTACCTGTCAATGACTACTTCAACTTCAACCACAACAATACACAAGCACACAATAGATACAAACTTAAGGTAAACGGCTTCAAACTCAATTGCAAAAAATATGACTTCAGCAACAGAGTGGTCAATGCCTGGAATGCACTACCTGACTCTGTGGTTTCATCCCCAAACCCCCAAAATGTTAACCTTAAACTGTCTACTGTTGATCTCATCCCATTCCTAAGAGGTCTGTAAGGGGTGTGCATACAGTAAGTGCACCAATGTGCCAACTGTTCCTGTCCTAAGGTCCCCATTTATTCATATCCATTTCATGTATTCATAATCATGTTTATACTTATATTAGTTATCTTATATATGCTTGACAAAATGTATAAATAAAATAAAATAAATAAACAGTTTGGTGGGGGAAACGTCGTGGCTTTGTCTATAAATTAAAGGAAAATGATTCTCTAAGTTGGTCTTGTGTGTTACCAAATTGAAGCACCACATTGTAACTTGCAAAATAATGCCTAAAACATCCGCTGTGTAATATAAAGGTAAACATCCACAATAAAACTTAGAAGATAAAGCAATAAAATATCCGGAGTACGTATAATTGTAACATTCATTACAAGTTACACACTTGAAAGCCATCAGTACTAACAATTAAAATCTACAGTTATACTTGAATACAGTCATTAATTAGCAATATTGAGGGTTGGGTAAATGATCCTTCAGTAACACTAAAACAGCACGTTCAGAGATATATAGATGATGCCACTCCATTTCCACACATTTAGTCTTTACCGTTTTTCAAAAGATCGCCAGAGTTAGGATTAATCTAATAACTAAGAGGAGAAGGAAGAGATCTCCCACCAAGGTAACCTGAGGACTTGGACTCTTGGTCAACCAACTATGTCCATGTGTGTTGTCTTCTTCTTTTTCTTCTCTTCCTCCTCCTCCTCCTCCTCCTCCTCCTCCTCCACCACCACCACCACCACCCACTTTGTCCTCCCTCCTTGTCCTACAAGTGAAGAAGGTAGAAGAAGGGCAGGACAAGAAACAATGGATGGAAATTAATCAAGGAGAGAAGCAACCTGGAATTAAAGAGAAACTTCTTAACAGTGAGGATAATTAACCAATGGAATAGCTTGCCTCCAGAAATTGTGAATGCTCCATCACTGGAAGTTTTTAAGGGGGAAAAAAAGATTTTTATATGGGAAGATATAAAAATTGTGGAAAGGAAATTAAGTACCTGTTTATGTTTATGTTAAATGTAAATAAAGTATTTAGATTAAGAGAATATATTATAATGGTATATATATATGATATGCTAGAAATAATAAAGAGAAAATGTATTAATATGGATTACTGATGCCAAGATGTTGAAAAGAAGAAGATGTAAATATCTGTTTTTTTTAAAAAAAAACCCTATTTAATAAAAATTATTGAAAAAAAAAAAAGAAAAATAGGGACTCCCTTTGGTGGGAAGGTAACAGCGTTCCCTGCGCCTTTGGCATTTAGTCATGCCAGCCACATGACTACGGAGACGTCTTCAGACAACGCTGGCTCTTCGGCTTTAAAACAGAGATGAGTACCACCCCCTAGAGTCAGGAACAACTAGCACAAATGTGCGAGGGGAACCTTTACTTTACCTTAAACTGCCAGAGCTCCATCATAAGTCTTGTGGAGTTTTCTTCTTTTTGTTCGGAATTTCATTGCATCCCTTTTGATGTTTTTAGCCTCTTTTTTCCCCTTGCTCTGTTTATACATCTGACGGTATTGCATTATACATATTTTATCATGCACCTCCCGGAGTCATGTTGGAAGAGGTGGGTGGCCCTATAAATTTAACAAATAAATAAAATGGAATAATTTCTTCAGCAATCTTTCCCTAACCTCGCTATTGTGCTTTTCGCCTGGGGGGCTGGCACAGAAGGCGTCCAAGAGAATAGTTACTTGATCCCTCTGTCTCACAAGGGATGCTTAGAAAAACACATGATTTGTATTTCTGCCATTTTTATTGCCTTCCGCTTTTTTCCCCAGCCTCTTTTACGGAACTATAAGTCTGTCTTGCAAGAAATACAATGTAGATTTCTCTTACAAAGAAAGACTTAAGACCTGCAGCTGCAGTTGTGACCTCCAGCTATTGCGAGAAATAAATACGTTGCCTGCCGATTGTCAGTATTATCTACAAATAAACTTCCTTCTTTCCCTCCCTCCATCCTTCCGCCCCTTCATCCAGTGGTGGGATTCAGCCGGTTCGGATCAGGCAAACTGGTAGAGGCGACTGCGGGAGGCTCCGAGTTGGCACATATGAGCAAAGCAAGTGCATGCGTGTGCTCACTTCCATTTGTGAACCGGTAGGGAAGGTAAGTGAATCCCACCTCTGCCTTCATCTGTCTTTCCTTTCTCTTTCTTTTCCTTCTTTCCTTCTTCCCTCTCTCCATCCTTTCATCCCTTCATCCCTTCCATCTTTTCTTCCTTCTTCACTTTTTCTTTTCCTTTTTTCCTTCCTTCCTCTCTCCCTCCCTCCCTTCATCCTGCCTTCTCTTCCTTCTCTTCCTTCACTTTTTCCTTCCTTCCTTCCTTCCTTCCTTCCTTCCTTCCTTCCTTCCTTCCTTCCTTCCTCCATCTTTCTTTCTTTCTTTCTTTCTTTCTTTCTTTCTTTCTTTCTTCCTTCCTTCCTTCCTTCCTTCCTTCCTTCCTTCCTTCCTTCCTTCTTTCCTTCCTTCCTTCCTCCATCTTTCTTTCTTCCTTCCTTCCTTCCTCCATCTTTCTTTCTTTCTTTCTTTCTTTCTTTCTTTCTTTCTTTCTTTCTTTCTTTCTTTCTTTCTTTTTTTCTTTCTTTCTTTCCTATTGTTCAGAAACACACCAAAAAGAAGCAGCAAGCAGAACTTTTTCAAACTCAGAATAGACCCAGAAGGGACCTTGGAGGTCATCTCACCCCACCCCCTGCTCAAGCAGGTGACCCTCTACCACTTGAGACAAATGGCTGTCCAGTCTCTTCTTAAGTACTGTATTTAAGTTGTTTCTTAAAAACCTCCAGTGAACTGAACCAATCAGGTCTATAAATTTGAATAGGAGATAGCTGGACATTATTTGGAGCAACAGCAAAATGTCAGGGTTCCAAGTAACACCCCCAATGAAAGAAGACTCCGAGGCAATCAATTCCGCAAAGATCCATTTTATTGAAGACGTCATATTGGCACATCCGGGAAAACCCTAATCTGAAAGCTCCCGCATTTTCCCCACCCAAAAGAAAGTCAAAGTCCCTTCCACATGTCCATCACATGGTCCAATCAATCCACTATCCTAACTGGAGATGCCTCCCAGTCACACCACTCCAGGTCTAGGCTGAACTTCCTTGACTCTCAGAGAAAAGAATGTTCTTATGGCTAAATAACACTACCAACTCCATTAAACACCCCCCCCCCACTTTCCCACAACACTAAGTGTGGCAGCCCTGAAGATCCAAAAAGAAAGATGGCCTCCAGGACTGACACAGCTATCCACAAATCCTTAAGATGCAGTATAAGTTCTTATTTTAAGACCATAAGACTGATGCATGGCTTAACTGTGCTCTCCAACTTATTTTCTTTCCAAGTTTGTTCTTCAGCTAAAGGTGAAATAAGGAGAAAGAGATGTTTTGATTTGCTCTGCACCACATGGACTTAATTCAAACACCCAGAAGAGAGTTAAGTTAATTTTTACTTATATGGTATGTGTACATCCTGAGCCTTTATATACCTGCTTTAGAAAGAGACCTGAAATGAACCAGAAAATAATATGCTTAAAGCCAGAAACGGCTTAAAAGCTGCAACACAAAACCAGATCAGTCTGTATTATCAGCATCACGTTGATCAAATACCTGACACTCACATTAGCACCAAAATGAAACAGCTTGTGAATCACTCTATCTAAGCAGGCAGGAAATTTAATGGGATGAGAAACTGGATTAGTTATTCCAAGAAATCCTCCTTTTCAATGGAGAGGCAACAAATCTCCGCAGATGGGGAACCCTTAAGTTGGGATCCCAAGTCAATTGATCTTGATCATCACATCACTCGAAAAAGAGGGACAGGCACTCAATTCTATGTACCTACTGGGAGAGAGAGGTGGCCGTTAAAGTCAATGATCTGTGAAATCCCAATAGTGTTATTGATGCTTTGTGTTGTGGTACTAAATAAAGTTGTTTAGAATACCTTGGATTCGATGAAGAACAAAACACAGAATAAAATAAACGCCAAATGCACACCAGAACCATTAATTACGAATTGGGTTCCAGGCATTGGGTATGTCTTCCTCTCTCCCTCCCTCCCTTCATCCTGCCTTCTCTTCCTTCTCTTCCTTCTCTTCCTTCACTTTTTCCTTCCTTCCTTCCTTCCTTCCTTCCTTCCTTCCTTCCTTCCTTCCTTCCTTCCTTCCTTCCTTCCTTCCTTCCTTCCTTCCTTCCTTCTTTCTTTCTTTCTTTCTTTCTTTCTTTCTTTCTTTCTTTCTTTCTTTCTTTCCTATTGTTCAAAAACACCAAAAAGAAGCAGCAAGCAGAACTTTTTCAAACTCAGAATAGACCCAGAAGGGACCTTGGAGGTCATCTCACCTCACCCCCTGCTCAGGCATTGGGTATGTCTAGTTTAATGAAAAGAAGAACTAGGGGGTGATATGATGGCAGTTTTCCGATATCTAAGGGACCGCCACAAAGAAGAGGGGTCAGCCTATCTCCAAAGCATTTGAAAGCAGAACAAGAAGCAATGGATGGAAACGAATCAAGAAGAGAAGCAACCTAGAACTAAGGAGAAATTTCCTGACAGTGAGAACAGCTAATCAGCGGAACGGCTTCCCTCCAGAAGTCCTGGGTGCTCCATCACTGGAGGTTTTTATGAAGAGATTAGCAACCATTTGTCTGAAATGGTGTAGGGTTTCCTACTTGAACAGGGGATTGGACTAGAAGACAGCCAAGGAGAATATTTGTAGCTCAGGATTGAAATGAAGGTCCTTGGTGGACTTTGAACTTGGTTGTTTTCTTGCAGATGCTCCATTACTCAGACTAGGTCACATCATCAGTGCATTCGTCATGGAACTGAAGACTAATTAGTTTGGATATGCGAAGGCAAGAATCACTGGAGAAGTTCTGATGCTTGGAAACAGGGAAAAGAACTGGAATTGTTGTAGTCAAAACAAAATATTTTCTCTTGGGAACCAAGGACATTCTTGCAGGTGCTTAGAAGGAGGGAACTGGAGTCACCTAGCAACTGGAGCATGTCTTGATTGGACCATGTGATTGATTGTTTTGAGAAAATGACAAACTTACTTTCAATTAGATGAAAGCTGCAGGAATGTTCAGAGTTGGTTTTATTTATTTATTTATTTATTTATTGGTTTGATTTATATGCCGCCCTTCTCCGGAAACTCAGAGCGGCTTACAATGCGTTAAGCAATAGCCTTCATACTTTTGTATATACCTGCTTAGTAGGGCTTTTGCCTCCCACCCCCAAGCGGTGTTCTTTTTTATACAAAGTCAGTTTATTGTCCCCACAATTCCGGGTCCTCATTTTACCTACCTTGGAAGGCTGGAAGGCTGAGTCAACCTTGAGCCTGGTGAGATTTGAACTCTCAGTAATTGCAGGCAGCTGGCAGCTAAGTGCTACTTAACACCACCAAGGCTCCCGTTTTCAACAGCCTGTGCCAATATGACATATTCAATAAACCTATTCTTTGGGGAGACTTCCTGTCTCAGAGTTTTGCTGGCTATGGGTATGTTACTTGGAACCCTGACAGCAGTGTTCCAATATTTGAGGGGCTGCCACAAAGAAGAGAAGGGGTGTCATCCTATTCTCCCAAGCAGCTGAAGACAAGACAAGAAACAATGAATGGAAAGTAATCAAGGAGGGAAGAAAGCTAGAATTAAGGAGAAATTTCCTGACAGAACAATTAATCAGTGGAACAGCTTGCCTTCTGAAGCTGTGGGTGTCCCATCATTGGAGGCTTTTAAGAAGAGACTGGACATCCATCTGTTTAAAATGGTATAGGATCTCCTGCTTGAGAAGGGGGTCGGACTAAAAAACCTCCAAGGTTCCTCCCAAATCTGATATTCTATATTCTATAAAAGAAGCTGACAGAAGAGAAAATAGATAGACACCATTGCTGTTGACTCGAGAAGGAGTCATTAGAAGTCACAGAAGTAACTCTTTTTTTTTTTAAATTAGATTTATTGATTTATGATTGAGCAACCATTTTCTATGATGTAAGCATCCTTATTCAAAATCTCGTGTTTCCCTGAAAATGAGACCAGGTATTTTATTAATTTTTGCTCCAAAAGACGCATTGGGGCTTATTTTCAGGTTAGGTCTTATTTGGGGGGAAATATGTTACTAAATGCATCCATCTGGCTTTCAAACCCCTTTCAAAATGCAGGCTTTAACCGAAATGTCCTTATCAGCCTGCTATGAATTACAGGGATTAAACAAAATCCGACAAGGATTGGCAATCAGCCCAGAAACCAAGTTGCAACAAAAAACTCACTCTCCGAATGCTCTGGGTAGGACCAAATGTTGTTTCCAGCAACATTTGCCAGCTGTGTGCAAATTTAAATAGGCTAAGGGAGTGGCCAATTAACCCCAAGCCTTACTCTCGAGGAGACCTCCTCCTCAGTAGCCACTCCTGCCTTTTGGTAGCCCTGTGTGCTCGAGCATTGAGAAAGGCTCCTTCACTTCACTCTCTTCACTTGAAGGAGCCTCTGGAGGTTCTGAAGGCCCTGGCTGAATCCCCGCCTCTGGTACCACATCCTCTTCAGCCTCCTCGCTGTCCAACTTGAGCGCCGGCTGCACAGGCTGCTGGCACGACACCACACCAGCTTCCTCATCATCGGGATCAACAACAATCCGTGCATACTGCTGGTGGGCCACAACAGGGTTTATTTTGGGGAAAACTACAGGGTATATTACTACATAAATTGTAGAGACAATTTAAAGGTAGATGCACCTATCTGCTTTTAAACAATCCCCTGACATATCATCTGAGAAATGAAAAACAATTGTTTGGGTTCATGGATTTTATTCTTTTTTTTTCCCTGTAAATATTTCTGTTTTTTTTTAATCAATTCTGCAATGAGCAGCATAACTTAAAATATATCCCACACGGTGAGAGTGTGATGTAGTTACAGTAAACAGATGCTAACCTCTGTCTCCATTTTATTGTGGCTTCTCAAACGTTTTCAAGCAGATCCACTCCCTCTACCCTTCATCTCCTCTGCCCAAATCTGTCAATTTTAATGAGTCAGGTCCATATTTTTTTTCCCCTCAGCCTAACCCAAAATAAGCCAAAGCAACCAACCAAACAAAAGCTGTGAAGAAGGTTGCCACTTAGTTATAATTTCTCAACGGCTTCTAATGTCTTTTGATCGTAATTTCACTCCAAGTCTTTCCATCTGCTGCCACAGAGCTAATCTAAATGTAAATGAAAATAAATACCATTTCTGAAAAATAAAACAGACGAAAATGCAGTCTTGAAAGAGTCAAAAATTTGGCACGCTCAGAAGCGTCATCGTAACTGTTGTTGCCTGTTTTTCCAGATTCTTTGCTTAGTCTCTGCCTAGATTTCTACCAAACTCTTAGAAAACAAGCACAGAATACAGAATAATAGAGTTGGAAGGGACTGTGGAGGTCTTCTAGTCCAACCCCCTGCTCTAGCAGGAGACCCTATACCATTCCAGACAAGTGGCTGTCCAGTCTCTACTTAAAAGCCTCCAGTGATGGAGCCCCCACAACTTCTGAAGGAAAGTCCTTCCACTGATGAATTGTTTTCAGGGCCAAGAAATTTCTAGGTTGTTAGTTCTAGGTTGTTTTTTTTTTCCTTGAATAGTTTCCATCCATTGCTTCCTGTCCTGCCTTCAGGTGCTTTGGAGAATAGCTTGACTCCCTCTTCTTTGTGGCAGCCCCTTAAACATTGGAAGACTACTATCATGTCACCCCTGGTCCTTCTTTTCACATTAAAGTAGAAATATCTAATTCCTGCAAATGTCTATGGAGATTCTCAGTCATCCAGGTCATGGTTGTCCCAAAGGTGCTTTTTCAAGAGGCAACTGGACTTCCTGGTTTTTCTCTGAAGATGTTTCACTTCTCATCCAAGTAGCTTCTTTGGCTCTCTTGGATGAGAAGAGAAACATCTTCGGAGAAAAACCAGAAAGTCCGGTTGTCTCTTGAAAAAGCACCTTTGGGACTAATTCCTGAAACCGTCCTTCATATGTTTTGTTTTGCTTTGTTTTGCTTTGCTTTGCTTTGCTTTGCTTTGCTTTGCTTTGCTTTGCTTTGCTTTGCTTTGCTTCGTTTCGTTTCGTTTCGTTTCGTTTCGTTTCGTTTCGTTTCGTTTCGTTTCGTTTCGTTTTTTGTTTTTTGTTTTTTGTTTTTTGTTTTTTGTTTTTTGTTTTTTGTTTTTTGTTTTTTGTTTTTTGTTTTGTATTTATTTTATTGAATTTATATACCGCCTTTCTCCCTGAAGGGACTCAGGGCAATGAACAGCTGAAAATTAAAATAACACACAATATAAAAATTAAGATTACTAAAAATAGATTAAATTAATCGGCCTCCCAAATTTAAAACCCCAAGCTATACAATTAAAAAACTAACCCATAAAACCTATTCAGGCCAGGCCAGCTTGCTGAAATAAAAACGTCTTCAGGGCCTTACGGAAAGTGCGGAGATCCTGGATCAGTCGTATTCCGGGAGGGAGCTCGTTCCAGAGGGCGGGAGCCCCCACAGAGAAGGCTCTCCCCCTGGGGGTCGCCAGCCGACATTGTTTGACCTCCTTGGCCTGAGGAGGCCCTCTCTGTGAGAGCGTATTGGGTGGTGGGAGGTTATGGGTAGCAGAAGGCGGTCTCATAAATACCCAGGCCCTAAGCCATGGAGCGCTTTAAAGGTGAGAACCAGCACCTTGAAGCGCACCCGGAAGACCACCGGAAGCCAGTGCAGCTCGCGCAGGAGAGGTGTCACGTGGGAGCGCCAGGTCGCTCCCGTAATCACTTGTGCGGCCGCATTCTGGACCAGTTGGAGCCTCCGGGTGTTCCTCAAGGGGAGCCCCATGTAGAGAGTGTTACAGTAGTCCACACGAGAAGTGATGAGAGCATGAGTGACTGTGCATAAGGAATCCTGACTCAGAAAGGGGCGCAACTGGCGTATCAGGCGAACCTGAAAAAAAGCCCCCCTGGCCACGGCCGTCACGTGCTCTTCTAAAGACAGCCGTGTGTCCAGGAGGATGCCCAAGTTGCGAGCCCCCTCTGTGGGGGTCAATGACTCATCCCCAATAGCCAGCGATGGCACCAGCTGGCTATTATCGGGATGCCGGCATCCACAGCCACTCGGTCTTGGAAGGGTTGAGTCTAAGCCTGTTCCTCCCCTTCCAGACCCGCACGCCCTCCAGACACTGGGACATCACTTCAAGGGCATTGTTGGGGTGGTTTGGGGTGGAGATGTACAGCTGGGTGTCATCAGCATACAGATTTTAGCCTCCAGTCCTCTAATCATCTTTGTTGCTCTTCTTTGCACTCTTTCTAGAGTCTGAACATCTTTTTTTAATAAAATTATTAAACATTTTTTAAAAACAAAAAGAAAGCTTTAATATGTTTTCTGTTTCAACAGTTTCGCCAAAATTTCATACTTATACATTTTTCCTTCCTTATTTCTACTATATCGTTTATACACATACTTCTAATATTTATTTATTTACATATATATATATAAAACAATACTCGTGTACCCGCTTCTATTTCTACAGTTTTTGTGTCCTCATATTAGCCATTATACTTCAACCTCCTATTTCGACCATTATTTAATTTTTCCCTTCCTTCACTCTCTCTCTCCCAACCGTTCATATCATTTCTCCCTAATATACTAAGTAATATTCTGTTTCCTCTTTTTCTTGTATCTCCTTTGTTAATTTGTCCATCTCCACACATTCCAAAACTTTTCTAATCAGATTATCTTCCGATGATATATTATCATTTTATATTTATCTATCTATCTATCTATCTATCTATCTATCTATCTATCTATCTATCTATCTATCTATCTATCTATAATTTAATTTATATGCCGCCCTTCTCCGGAGACTCAGGGAGGCTTACAATGCATTAAGCAATAGCCTTCATACTTTTGTATATACCTTCTTAGTAGGGGATTTGCCCCCCCTTAAGAGGTGTTCTTTTTTATACAAAGTCAGCTTATTGCCCCCACAATCTGGGTCCTCATTTTATCTACCCTGAAAGGATGGAAGGCTGAGTCAACCTTGAGCCTGGTGAGATTCGAACTTGCAGTAATTGCAGGCAGCTGGTGTCACTTTAGCACCTTATCGGAAAACAAACACAGAATACCGAATAATAGAGTTGGAAGGGACCTTGGCTAAATGGCTGTCCAATCCCTTCTTAAAAACCTTCATTGTTGAAGCACCCATAACTTCTGGAGGCAAGCCATTCCACTGATGAATTCTTCTCACTCTTAGGAAATTTCTCCTTAGTTTTTAGGTTGCTTCTCTCCTTCATTAGTTTCCATCCATCGAAGAAGGCCTAAGGGTGAAGAAGGGCACCTTAACTGTCTTTGCAGAACTGGCTAGCGAGATTTCATTCTGCAGAGGAAGCGTGCAAAACGTTGGGAAGAGCCACGCTGGTGCCAGCCATGTGGCAATAATGAAGGCTTTGCAAAGTGTGCCAACGTTCACATGAGCCAAGAAGGGTCCCGTCTCATCAAATCATTGCAATTTCTGTGAAGAGGGTGTTTATTTTCCGTCACTTTTGCCAAGGAAATTTGCTTCGTGTCAAGCTTGGATGCCCTCCGGTTTGGTTCAGTGCAGTTTTGACATCTGCTCCAGCTCTGAAATTTGCCGGGGGTTCTCAGTGTCACTGGCACTCGGATATTTCTCTCCCATTCTCTGGGTTACCATCCTTTTGCAAATAAACTCGGAATAAAGGGGGAGAAAAGCAAAGTCAGAATGCTGCAATGGAGCAGGAATCCACATAGGAATATTGGACGGCCACCATTTTGAAGAGGTGTGATGATGTTTAGCTTATTTGCTTAACCCTTTGGCTGAAATCATGAGATGTTAAGTCTGGAAGGGACTTTGGCAACACCTACTCCAACCCTCTGTCCAGAGCACAAATAGACAACCACAGCATTCTTAACAGGAGTCTATCTAATTGCTATTTAAAGACCTCCAGCAGAGAATGATCTTCTAATGGAACTAAAATAAATGCAATTCAGGGTTGAACTGCAGAATCCCTGGTGCTCTCTGAGCTGGGTTGTTTTCTTGCAGGTAATTCATGACTCAGCTAGGTAACATCATCAGGGCTAGAAGGGAGTGGGATTCTGGAGAAGAGAGCGAGGAGGAGGAGGAGGAGCAGCCGGAGGAGGACTGTGAGGTCTTTGGTGCTCTCTGAACTTGGTGGCTTTCTTGCAAACATTTCATTGCCCAACGAGTAACCTCAATAGTGAGAATGAGTGTGGGGTTTTCTCCTTGTTTATATTCAGTAGCTTGCCTGTCAATGTTAGTGGGGTGTGTGGGAAACTATCTATCTATCTATCTATCTATCTATCTATCTATCTATCTATCTATCTATCTATCTATCTATCTATCTATATCTACCTATCTACCTATCTACCTATTATCTATGTCTGTCTGTCTGTCTGTCTGTCTCTGTCTCTTTCTGTCTCTCTCTCTGTCTCTCTCTGTCTGTCTGTCTATCTATCTATCTATCTATCTATCTATCTATCTATCTATCTATCTATCTATCTATCATCTATCTATCTATCTATCTATCGCAAATTCTGCTCCCTTCTAGCACTGATGATGTTGCCTAGTTGGCTAATGAAACGTTTGCTAGCAAACAATCAAGCTCAGAGCACCAAGGACTTCCTGGAGAATAATCTACCAAGAGAAAAATCTTCCTGATGTCCAGCTGAAATCTTTTACTTTGTAATGTAAACACACATTATCTTTGCCCTGCCTTCTAGAGCAATTTTGAATCGTTTCTTCCATTTTCTCCCCTTAGATACCCGAGGACAGTGATCACATCTTTTCTACAATATTCTCTTTTTTTGGCTAAAAGCTGCCTCCAGAGATTCTTTATAAGGTTTTCCCCTCCCATCATCATGATAAATATAAACTATTTTGGTAACATCACCAATCTCTTAAAATACAACAAAGGAACTTGTCTTCCCCTATCTCATCTCTTAACCATAAACCAAGAACTTCAAGTCTCAACATCCATTGCTAGTCGGTAAAAGTCCATTAAAGTCTACCAGAGATAACTGTGTATCTATTTTAACCTTGATCAGATAAGCCAACTTTATGTTTCTTCCCTGTTCGTTTAACAATCCTGTCTTTTAATCCCTTAAATAACATCCTCAAACTTGATTTTGTTTCATTGACGTTTTGTCTCCTCTCACTAAATCCTTCTAAATGTTAACAGCTCTCTCTTGTAAATCCAGGTGTGTGTGTGTGTGTCTGTGTGTGTGTGTGTGTGTGTGTGTGTTTTAAGGATTATCATAATACTCTTCTGGTTTCATATTTATATGTCCATTTTAAGTATTAAGCTATCAGCCCATTTCATTTCAAAGTATATCCATCTTTCCCCATACGATATATCCATCTTTTTTTGTATGTCATTCTTGTAACTTATCACATTGAAATCCACATTCAAATTTTAGTCTTTTCCAGTAGAGCTTGTTCCTATTTTGAGACATCATTACCATACCACCTATCTCTGGTTTCAGACATTCTTATAATTAATTTCTCAGTCAGTCCATTCTTCAAAAACATCCTTCAATACATCAGCTGTTAAAGTATTTTGCTCCATTTTTTTTGTTAATGTGTCAAATTTAAATATTCTTACCATTTAATTGTTATGATTGTAACTTTGTTGCTTGTATCCTTATGATTTATATTGATATTGTTTCTTGATTGCTTGTTTGTACCCTATGACTATCATTAAGTGTTGTATCTTATGATTCTTGATGAATGTATCTTTTCTTTTATGTACACTGAGAGCTTATGCACCAAGACAAATTCCTTGTGTGTCCAATCACACTTGGCCAATAAGGAATTGAATTCTATTCTATTCTATTCTATTCTATTCTATTCTATTCTATTCTATTCTATTCTATTCTATTCTATTCTATTCTATTCTATTCTATTCTATTCTATTCTATTCTATTCTATTCTGGTCTTCCTTCTCCTCTATCTCCTCCTCCTCCTCTTTTTCCCCTCCTCATGGTTCTCCTCCTCCTTCTCATCCTATCTTTCTACTTTCCATGCTGCTGCTGCTCCTCCTCCTCCCCCTTTCTTTTCCTCCTCCGGCTCCTCCGGCTCCCCCCTCCTCCTCCTCATTTTCCTCTCCTACTTTCTCCCCCTCCTTAGAATGGGGATGAAAGGAAAGGAAAACCCATCAGATCCAAACTTATATCTGCCTAGAATTGATTCAGAAGGCTTGATTGTCCCTTTGCCACTGCCTAAGTTGGTTATAACAAGCTAGCTTCAGGCTGGAAAAAGCACCAGAATGCAAAGTGAAGACATATTTGCCTCTAAAACTTGTCTTAAGCCTCAAGAAAAAGAATGATTTGGTTGCAAAGGGTGGGGGGAAGAACACGAGAAAGGGAGACAAATGAAAAGAAAAGAAGGAAGCCACGCTGGGGGAATGATTTAAAAAATAAAAATAAAAAAGTAAAATATGAAAAGCTCTTGTCATTAACTTCAGTCTCCCATTTCTCAAGTTGTGCGGCTGTGACTTCTTCTTAATTGATTTGCTGGTTCCTTTTCATTTACATATCACCTTCAGGGAGATGAGAGAAAATGATCTCACAGACAGTAATAAAATTATTATTCACCTAATCATTCACAAACAACGTTCCTTTTTTTCACCCCACTCTTTCTTATAGCCGCAGTTAATGCAGAGTTGAGAAATGTGCTAGTTTTTTACATACCGTACAACAGCAGAAGTCAAAAAGAAGAGTAAGAGATGGGAAATAATAGACACATGCACATAGGAAGCCGAATGGGCAAAATTGTGTCCGTTAAGTATTTTAAAATTCACTAAAATATCAGCATTCTGCAGTACTAGGCATGGATTTGAAACCTCAATCGTATTTCCTTTCACTGAAAAGTTAGGGGTATAAAAGAATTTGGTGATGGATTTCGTTGGGATTTTTCCCATTTTCAAAGTAAGTAAAAGTCACTAGTTATTAAGTCTCCTTCTTCTCCTTCTCCTCCTCCTCCTCCCTTCCAATCCTTCTTTTTCTTCTCCTCTTTTCTTCCTATCCTTCTCCTTCCTTTTCTTCTTTCCCTTCTCGTTCTCTTTATTCCTTCCTCTCCTTCTCCTCCTGTTCCTTTTCTTCCTTCCCATCCTTCTCCTTCCCTTTCTCCTTACCCTTCTCTCCTCCTCCGCTTTCTCCTCCTTCCTTCCCATCCTTCTTTTCCTTCTCCTCTTTCCTTCCTCTCCTTCTCCTTTCCCTTCCCTTCTCCTTCTCCTCTTTCCTTCTCCTTCTCTTCCTGTTCCTTCTCATTCTTTTCCATCCTTCTCCTTCCCTTTCTCCTTTCCCTTCTCTCCTCCTCCTCTTTCTCCTCCTTCCTTCCCATCCTTCTTTTCCTTCTCCTCTTTCCTTCCTATCCTTCTCCTTTCCCTTCCCTTCTCCTTCTCCTCTTTCCTTCTCCTTCTCTTCCCTTCCCTTCCTTCCCTTTCTCCTTTCCCTTCTCTCCTCCTCCGCTTTCTCCTCCTTCCTTCCCATCCTTCTTTTCCTTCTCCTCTTTCCTTCCTCTCCTTCTCCTTTCCCTTCCCTTCTCCTTCTCCTCTTTCCTTCTCCTTCTCTTCCTGTTCCTTCTCATTCTTTTCCATCCTTCTCCTTCCCTTTCTCCTTTCCCTTCTCTCCTCCTCCTCTTTCTCCTCCTTCCTTCCCATCCTTCTTTTCCTTCTCCTCTTTCCTTCCTATCCTTCTCCTTTCCCTTCCCTTCTCCTTCTCCTCTTTCCTTCTCCTTCTCTTCCCTTCCCTTCCTTCCCTTTCTCCTTTCCCTTCTCTCCTCCTCCTCTTTCTCCTCCTTCCTTCCCATCCTTCTTTTCCTTCTCCTCTTTCCTTCCTATCCTTCTCCTTTCCCTTCCCTTCTCCTTCTCCTCTTTCCTTCTCCTTCTCTTCCTGTTCCTTCTCCTTCCTTTCTATCCTTCTCCTTCCTTTCTCTTTTCCCTTCTCCTCCTCCTCCTCCTTCCTCCTCCTCTTTTTCCTTCTCCTCTTTCCTTCCTCTCCTTCTCCTTCTCCTTCTCCTTCTCCTTCTCCTTCTCCTTCTCCTTCTCCTTCTCCTTCTCCTTCTCCTTCTCCTTCTCCTTCCCCTTCCCCTTCCCCTTCCCCTTCCCCTTCTCCTTCTCCTTCTTCTTCCCATCCTTCCCCTTAGCCTTTCTTCCAGCGAAATTCCCTTTCTCCAGTCAGAGATATAAGTTCAATTCCTTTTTTTAAAAAAATGTCAGCTTGAACCATGCCACTGAAGCATCACCTCTTTTTTTTTACATGCCTTTTCCCTGCCCCCAGCATTATTCCCACTTACTTCCCCTCTGTGGCCTTCCTCTGTCAACCATGTGGATATGCACCAATGCCTCTGACTTCTATAATTGTGTAGGACACACACAGAGAGACCTACACAAGGGAGACACCATGGAAAAAGAAATGCAAGCAAGCTCAACCTTCTTTATTTTCTCACTCATAGATCAATATGCATGGAGGAGGAGGAGGAGGAGGAGGAGGAGGAGGAGGAGGAGGAGGAGGAGGAGGAGGAGGAGGAGGAGGAGGAGGAGGAACTCTGCCATAAATGTGCTGGAGAGAAAATTGGATTTGAAAGATGGGTTATAAAATGGATTGGATTTACACCAATCCACATATATCTGCTGGACATAAATCCGAAAGCTCCTGCCTCCTTTACTGTATCCTTCTGTCCTATTTTTCTATTGTAGGGCTTTCATGAAACCACTAAGTTGTTGTGTGTTTGTAGGAGTGCACAGGTATAATTCCAAACCTTTAGTATTATTGTAGTTATCTTCTAAACTTGCTCCAGTTTGCCATTAAACTTCTTGACTTGCCTGTAGTCTCTTGGGTCCCCTTCCTCATTTTGAAAATGAAGTAGACATCTGCTTTCCTTCAGTCTGCTGGGATCTCACCAGACATTACCAAGAATGGTTCTACCATACAAAAGTATGACAGCTATTGCTTAACGCATTGTAAGCCACCCTGAGTCTCTGGAGAAGGGCGGCATATAAATCAAACCAATAGATAGATAGATAGATAGATAGATAGATAGATAGATAGATAGATAGATAGATAGATAGATACCAACTGTTTCTTCAATACCTGATAATATAATCTACTCTGATAATGATATTTGAATTTCCTTATATTAGCTAAGCTCTCTCTTACACTCTCCTTGTCCATCCTAACTTCCATGTCAAGCACTGGGGAAATCAGGAGAGTCAGGCAGTTCAAATGAGTATAAAGATTTATTGCAAGCTTAAGCCCTCAACAAGAACCTGGCCAACTAACAGTCGAGGGAAATGAGCGGGAGATAAGAAGGGCATTCAAAGTGGGCTGGACTTAGATCTCTTGTGGGCATGCCGGGGCTTGTGACTTATGATGCATTAAATCCAGTGGTGAAATCTGAACCACTTTACTACTGGTTCTCTGGCTGTGCATGTGCAGTGCGCACCATGTACCAAATGCGAGGTGTGCGTGCACAGTGCATGTCAAAAGGAGGCATGAGGTAAGTAGAACAGCGCGCGAGGGGTGGTGGTGATCAGCTGTGGCGTGCAATCTTTTTTTTACTTTTAAAAGCAAAAAAAAAAAAAAAAGCCTCTGACGATTGCGCTGCTCAGCTGGGATCGTCAGAGGCTTTTTTTTACCTTTTCCTTTACCTTTACCTTTTCCTTTTCCTTTTCCTTTTCCTTCCTTTCTTCCTCCCTCCCTCCCTCCCTCCCTCCCTCTCTCCCTCCCTTCCCTCCTCCTCCTTTTCATCTTTTTCTCCTTCTCCTTCTCCTTCTCCTTCTCCTTCTCCTTCTCCTTCTCCTTCTCCTTCTCCTTCTCCTTCTCCTTCTCCTTCTTTTCTCCTTCTCCTTCTCCTTCTCCTTCTCCTTCTCCTTCTCCTTCCTCTTCCTCTTCCCCTTCCCCTCCTCCTCCTCCTCAACTGACAAGCTTAAAATGTATTTTTCCAATAAAATACTCAAATAATAAAATAATTGATTGGCACAATTAGCCTGGCGGGTATCCAAGATTATGGATGAATTGTTTCTGTTGTGTGTTTCATGGCACTTTTATCTATTACTAGCCACTCCAAGACTTCAATTTAAGAAGCACAGTCAAATATTTTTTTTTTTTTTTAAGTCAGACGGCACACTGATCTCTGTAGATCCTGCATTGGACGTAGAACTGCTAATCCTCTGTTATGTATCAAGCATGATGGGAACGGATGAGTTTATTGAACACATTAAGCTGCAATCAAAGTCGATCATTGATTAATATGTTATTTGATCCTAACCAGGGTGATGATACCAGCTGAGATGAAATCCGCTTCTTTTGTTTCCAAATGAGTACAATTAATTGAAACAAAGTCAATGTTCAAGAAAATATGGCATGATGGGTAGCAACATCAAACATTCCCATTGGGGAGATTTACCAAGCCTATTCCTAAAATTGTCCTGGAAGTCTACCATCTGGATCTGAGATTACACCCCTGTTTCTTGCTTTGCCATTTTTTTTTGGGGGGGGGGGGCATGCCACATAAGAGTTTGTGAACTAATTTCCTTCCTTAACCCATAACCAGACCTGCAGTCATAGTGACTGCAACTGTTTTCCAAAATCTTTGGAACACCCCTATTTTTAGAAATGGACCATTCTGGTTGCGAATAGCTTTTGTTTTCCTGCCAATGAGGGCGTATGTAGCATCACAATTGCTTCAGTTATTTGGTGTTTTCTGTAGCGGTGTTTGGATTTGAATTGCAGACATTTTGACCGCAGATCTTCGTTAACGGTTGTTTTTATATATATAAAGTCAGGGCCATGTTTCCTCCAAAAAGAGTGTGATTTAGTGAGCCAAACTTCGAAGAAACTGTTCTAACATGGTATGAAGAACCGGAGAGTGATCTGAGTGAAGTGGAATCAGATTTCAATGAAAATTTTGTAATGGACGATGAGGAACCCACTGCCACCCCCAATTCTGACATCAGCGATGATGAAATTTTCAATGAAATTGATGATCAGGTACAATCTATGTCGTGCAACAATTTCTATGGCAAGAACAAATTCAAATAGTCTTCTGCACCTTTTGGAAGCAATAGATCCAGAACTGCTAGTCACAATATTTTGTTTTTAATTTTTTATTTTTTTTAACAAAAAACAACATAAGAACATCATCCTTCCAAACAATTACATACAGTGTTTCGATCGGTTATAATCCTTTCGTTCTCCCAAAATTTTCAAAACCTCAATATATGATCAATATTCTTTTCCTCTATCAGAGAATAAGTGTTTACATTTCTTGTGTAAATTTCATTTCATATATAATATTTCATCTCCACACTTTATTACCTATCCATTGATAAAATAACTCCCATATCAAGTAATATTGTTTATCTTCCTGTTCTCTTATTTCAAATGTCAGTCTACTTATTTCAGCACAGTCCAGGATTTTCTTAATAATTTCTTCATCAGTAATTTCCTTTTCTCCTTTCCAGTTTTTAGCAAAAACAATTCTAGCTGCTGTTAAAATATACACAATTAAATATTGCAGTAGAACTGCTAGTCACAATATTGTAAGTACAATTACCTGGACTATGGGTAGCAGCTAGAGTGGTCATTATCTCCTCATGTTTTTAATAGCATAGCTGAAATAGTACGTCTGTGGTTAAGGGTTAAAAATAGGATAGTTCTAGACACAATCAATTGGAACACTTTTGTTGACTTAGAAACCAAGTGGTAGAAATATTAATGGGATGCTCTGTGGACTCTGTGGCTGGCTGTTGCTGTTTCTCAATCCAGAGAAAGAAATTAGAAATAATTCCTAGATTTCCTACAAAGAAAAGTCTTCATGAGTTGTGAAGTCCAGGTGGTTGAGGAATGTAAGAGATCAAGGTATCTTCTCTTATGGACCAAATTCTTGGTGATATGATAACAATCTTTCATCTGATACTTGAAGGAATGTCACAGAGAAGAGGGGGTTGACAAAGCACTGATGGGAAGGACAAGAGGTGATGGATGGAAGCTTATCAAAGAGAAATCCAATCTAGAACTAAGGGGAAATTTCCTGACAGTGAGAACAATTAATCAGTAGAACGATTTACCTCCAGAAATTGTGGGTGCTTCATCACTGGAGGTTTTCAAGAAGAGACTGGATAGCCATTTGTTCCACAATAGTACAGGGTGTCCTATACTATTGGATTAGAAGACCTTCAAGATCCTTTCCAATTTTCCAATTCTACATTCTATATTTATGTTTTCAGGCAATGAATGTATATATACATATACATACACACACACACACACACAAATATACCATGATTCTTAAAAAATAAGCCCTAGCTTGATTTTTGCATGTGCGCCCAATATAAGGCCTACCCCCAAATAAGCCCTAATTAAGACCTTGCTGTTGTGGCTCCATTGCCTACAATATATATGTAGGTCTTTGGTTATTCGGGTCTTCTCCCACGTAAAATTGGAAGTATCTTGGCGACGTTTCGACGAAGTCTCATTCGTCATCTTCAGGCTGGTGTTCTCGGCTTCGTGCTTCCAGGAGCAATGTGAGATCGCAGCTGTCTCTTCCTTTTAATTGCTAGTGAGGGTGGGAGCTGATTGGGTGGGAGCTTGGCTGTGTTCTGATTGGGTGGAGGTGTGTTCTGATTGGTTAGGGGCTTGGCTGTGTTCTGATTGGATGGGGGGTTGGTTGTGCTCTGATTGGCTGGGGGTGTGTTCTGTTTGGGTGGGGGCTTGGTTGTGCTCGGCTTAGTCTGAGTTGCAGGGGGATTTGAGCTGGTGAGCTGCGTTGTTGTTTGGCTTTGTGTTTGTGGCCGTGAGAGATCTTCATGATGGGTATCAGTCTGCTTCATGTATGGATTGGAGGGGTTTAAAATGGCTAATGATGCAGCTGTGGTCTGGCTTCTGGTCCTTGGTCGTGCCTCATTATCAGTGTGGGTTTGAGTCTGCTTTCTGCGTGGATGTGTGGTTGTGACATCCTGTGTGGTTCTTGTGAGTGTGGGTCTGGTGTCATTCATCGTGTTAGGGACTCGTTTGTCAATAAGGGCGGGTTTCCAAATGGCTGGTAGGCGGGAGGTATTGTCTCGTTTGTTCATGCTGTAACACTAGCAGTTAAAAGGAAGAGACAGCTGCGATCTCACATTGCTCCTGGAAGCCCGAAGCAGAGAACACCAGCCTGAAGATGACGAATGAGACTTTGTCGAAAACGTCGCCAAGATACTTCCAATTTTACATGGGAGAAGACCTGAATAACCAAAGACCTACATACAAACACCAGCAAAAACCTCAGAAAACATACATACATACATACATACATACATACATACATACATACATATATATATATATATATATATATATATATATATATATATATTCAACAGATGAACTCTGACAAAATGTCAAACTCTAACTCTGCTTAATAACTTTTCCCTTTGACAGGATTAAAGTAGAGCTTGGAGTCAATTTTTGGAAAGTATCTGGAAGATATGGTCAAAGCTTTGGAGGCCACAGAAACAAGGATTGTGTTTTGCCTCAACAAAGTTCTTCTTCAGCCTGTTTCTTTAACCCTCCCCCCCATTTTTTTTTTTTTAATTTAAATCTACTTCTCTCCATTAGATTCTCAGCAGGAGCATCCATTTCATTCCAGCAAGGCCAGCAATGTCAGTTGCAACTCATTCTCGGTATCTCGAGACCTTCAATTGCTCAGCAGTCTCTCTGAGGTTTTTCTGTCTCATTGGAAGTCTCAATTAACCAGCTGGCCCAGGCAGGACTATTCACCCAACAGCTAATGATAGCTCAAAACTGAGTAGTTAGATCAGAGACTGCAATTATCTAAGGTTAGGTGGCCTTTCAGGTCAACTGATTCTTGCAGACCTGAAAGCAACCATAACATCTACAGTGCCAAAGAACATTTGAAAATAGGTCAATGGTTTTATTTCTCTCCAAGTACCCTGGTGTTGCCCTGAGCTGTTTTAATAGACATCTCTCCAACATTGAGATGTTGGAGACCACAGAAGGAAGGATATGAGAATGTGTTTCTTCTTGGTCAATTCATTCAAAGTATTTTCTGTCACCTACAATTAGCTGTCCTTGTTCAACACATTTTTTTTGTCAAATGGCTTCCTAGATGTTTAATGAGGCCTGTCCTAACACCCTTTGCAGATTTTTCCAGAGAGTGTATATTTCCCTCTCCAGGGTTTCCTTTGGAGATCCAACCCTTTGGTATATTTACTGTGTATGACATTAAATTGTGTGTGTGACAATGTGGGAAGCCCTTCCCTCCCCTAAAGAATGAAATATTTTGAGGATTTTTTTTTTTTTTAAAAGGCAGAATATTATATTTCCTTAGATGGAGAAACATGCTCTTGGAGACAGAAAGCAAGCCCCCAAGTCTTTCTTAATAGCCCCAGCAGATATTTTGTGTCATTTAAGAAAGCTTGGGCCAGCCTATTCAGAAACCAGCCCCAGTTTCCCTACCCCCAATCAGAAACTGAGGAGGCCAGCTTTTGGAAAGGCAGATTTGGTCATACATTCGGAAAGACTGGGTCAAGACAGAAACTCAGATAAGCAACAAACGAAAGGTTGACAAAATTAGCTCAGACAAACATCTAGGATTTGCGTTTCCTCTTTTGCCTATAGAGCTAGCTATGAACCCTACATAACCCCTCCATGACCCCAGAGGAATCTGACAACAGCCAATAGAATACATGTTCTTGCACAGGAACAGGAAGCTCAAATGCAAAGCCCAAAAGAAGGTATAAAACCAGTACGCTATATGGGACCAGTACGCTCCCATAGAGAGGGACTTCTCAGGGTGCAGTCGGCCAAGCAATGTGGACTGGTGGCCCCCAGGAGGAGGGTCTTCTCTGTGGGGGCACCTGCCATCTGGAACGAGCTTCCCTGGAGATATGGAGGATCCTGGATCTGCACACTTTCGGCCGTGCCCTCAAAACATTCTTATTTCAGTTTTCAACTTTTCTTTTTAAACTACTTTTTCAATTTGTTTATAAATTGGGGTGTTTTAAATCTGTTTGGGCCAAAGTATTTAATGTATTTTAAATGGTTTTAACGTTTGTATTTTGTGTATTTTATCTTTTGGCTGTTCACCGCCCTGAGTCCTTCAGGAGTAGGGTGGTATATAAATTTAAATAAATAAATAAATAAATAAATAAATAAATAAATAAATAAATAAATAAATAAATAAATAAATAAATATCCCTCATTCTCTATTCCATTTTGTCAGCTGCACCAGGACCACAATCACCCATGTGATTCTGCTTCATCAATAAACCATCTTTCCAATCAGCCTCCATGTTTCCAGTCTCATTCTCCCAGCTTGGAACCGAACCAGATGGATATTTCTTCCCACAACGTTCAATTGAGTAACCGGTAGAAGAACATTAAAGAGAGATCCAATCTAGAACTAAGGAGAAATTTCCTGACAATGAGAATAATTCATCAGGGGAACTGAAGCTGTGGGAGCGCCAACAGTGAAGGCTTTCAAGAAAGGATTGGATAATCATTTCTCTGAAAACAGATGGGTTTTCCTGATTGAGCAGGGGGTAGGACTAGAAGACCTCAAGGGCCCCTTCCATCTCTGTGATTCTGTGTTCTGTACTGCAAACGTGTATGCTTGTAAGCTTCATTTAGTAAGCATTGTTCTGCCTTTATCCATTTTGATGAATGGCTGATTCATTTCAAGCAGTGGGTTCATACAGAGTCCTTTAAGGTGCCTTTGTTTGATATTAAGAGAAGCGCCATTCTTAATTCAATTGGCAATTTCTTAGGTTTTGTTTTGTTTTGTTTTTTCCTCTGAAAAGAAATGAATTATTGAATATTACTGCTGGGTTCTCATTTGACATGAACAGGAAGGAGTGGGAGGAATGACTAAGCAAATTGCAAAGTTTAGCTTAGATGTGTCATTATACAGGGGGTTTTTTTTAAACACAGGTAGACTGACAAGAGTTCATTTAGTGAACCCTCGACGAGAATAGCCGGAATGTTCAAGAACAAATCTGAAAAATGTTGGAAATGTCATCAGATACCAGGCTCATATTACCATATGTGGTAGACATCAGTGGTGAGATTAATTTAACAACTGGTTCTCTGCCGTAATGACTAGTTGGGTAGGTGTGGCTTGGTGGTCATATGACCATGTGGGCGTGGTCAACTCAATGTCACTCACATCGATGGGTTCACAGCTTCACCTTAGCTGTTACAATGTAATAAAGGTTAACCAGAGAGGCAGTTTCTGAAAGCAGGGCAATAAAGAGTAGGCTAGAAATAACACCAGAATGTTTCCTTCCTGCCTTCCTTACAGGATTAGCCCTGTAAAGTGAGGGAAAAAAATCAAAATAAGATTTCTTCCAACAACCGGTTCTCTGAACTGCTTAGAAAGTTAACAACCAGTTCTCCCGAATAGTTATGAACTGGCTGAATCCCACCACTGGTGGACATGTGTAGAAGCTAAAAGATACTGGACTAAAATCCACACATGGTTGGAAAAAATGATAAAAAAACACATAGACTTTAAACCAGAAATTTTTTTTACTAGGAATTATACCAGAAACATACAATAGAGAATTGAGATATTTGATTGTGAATGTATTGACTGTGGTTAGAATTGTATTTGCTAAAAACTGGAAAAATGAGAAAATGCCAATGCAAGATGAAGTTATTAGGAAAATCATGGAAAGTGCTGAAATGAGTAAATTGACATTTGAAATTAGAGAACAAGAAGATAAACAATATTATAAGATATGGGATTTATTTTACCAATGGCTAGATAATAAAACATGGAAATGAAATATGAAATATAAAATGAATATAATATGTGAATATATATATATATATATATATATTGGAATGATAATGCCATTGTTAAATAAATGACAAATGAGAATAATGATATAAAGATATATATCAGGTTGATAATATGAGAAATTATATAATTAGTAAAATATGATTATGGGGAAGAAGCACAAGGGATTTGTAACCGATCAACACACTGCTTGAAATTGTAATGGATGAAAGTTGTTTTATGTTTTGTTTGTTTAAAAATAAAAAAAAATGCAAAAAAATAAAAAAGAATTCATTTAGTGACCATTTGAAGTTACAACAGCACTGAAAAGAGTGACTAACAGACATTTTTGACACTTACCACCAGGGGGCAGAGCGGGCATGGCCGACAGGTTGGACATGGCCAGCTTGATGCCACTGACTGGGCGTGGCTGACTGAATGGGCGTGGCCAGTTTGATGCCATTGAGCCTGACTAGGTTGCTCAATGGCTAAGACACTGAGCTTGTCGCTCAGAAAGGTTGGCAGTTCGGCGGTTCGAATCCCTAGTACAGGTCTCCTGTGTGAGCAGGGGGTTGGATTAGATGATCTCTAAGGTCCCTTCCAACTCTGTTACTGTTATTTCCCAAACTGCTGGTATGTTTCCTCTTTGCATTGGGTAGACCAGGCTGAAGCGATGCAGGTAGACCAGGGGTGACTATCGTGACTGGTTCACCAAACCGGTAGTAAAAATTATTTAAAAAGTAAAGAAAAAGTTCCGATGATGAAAAAAAAAAGAAAGAAAGAAAGAAAGAAAGGGAGGGAGGGAGAGAGGAGGAAGAGAGGGTGGGAGGAAGAAAAAGAAAGAAAGAAGAGAGGGAGGGAGGGAGAGGGAAGAAAGGAAGAAAGAAAGGAAGGAAGGAAGGGAGAGGAAAGGAAGGAAGGAAGAAAAAGAAAAGAGAGAGAGAGAGAGAGAGAGAGAGAGAGAGAGAGAGGGAAAGGAAGGAAGGAAGGAAGGAGAGAGGGAGGGAGGAGGGAGGAAAAAAGGAGTGGAAGGAAGGACCACGAACCTGGCACTAGACACAGCTACAGAGGATACCTTGAAAGAGCACAGCAGTCAATCCAGGGCTGGAAGGGACCTGGAGGTCATCTAGTCCAACCCCCTGCTCCAGCAGGACATTGTTATAGTGAGTTTCTGTCTTTTGAGCCCCCCAGTCATGCCCACCCAGTCACATGACCCCCCACCAAGCCACGCTCATCAAGCCACGCCCACAGAACCGGTAGGAATTTTTTTTAGATTTCACCACTTGGGTAGACCACTTACATTTTCCAGAATGCCCCCCACCCCCAGGCTGGATATGACCACCCCTGGGCCTTGAGTTTGACACCCCTGCTCTAAACTAACAAGAGCTAATAGCGAACTCCAAAGTCCGCAACATTCTCCTATGTGAGAGGAAAAACCTCTCAGCATGTTTGCTGCAACTAATTGATTGATTGATTGAATTGTTTGAATGAACCAATCTGAGCACAGCTTCCTGGCTCTGAGTTTCCCACACTTTCCAATGGTCGGGGATGAGTATATAAGTAGCTGCAGGATTGCGGCTAGCAGAGACTCTCAGCAGAGACTGTGAGAACAGAGAGCCCTCCAGAGCTGAAGTCATTACAATGAGTTGAGTCACTGCCTTGCTCCTGAGAAGACTCACGGACTACCCAGAGAGTCTCCCATGTTTGGGAAGAAGATTGGAGCTAATGGTCTTTGCTGAGAAGAGAATCTTGTAGGCTGTTTGATGCCTCCTTGTAGATTTTGTTTTTATCTGTTTTTATTAAAAATAGTTTCTCAAGAGTTCTCAGTCCATTTCAATGCTAGTGGGTTTGTGTGCATATCGGGCCACGGTGCATTCGAACCCAAAAACTCTTCTTTCCTCAACATCCTACCATTTGCAACAAACTTTTCATCCACAAGTTCTCTCTTCGTTTCCGATGCAAATTAGGGGAACATATTCAACACCCTTCCCTCCTTTCTTCCCCCCCCCCACCCACCCAGCACCTCTGACATTGTTGACTTTCAGAAATCAAACATGAACTCATTTGGAAATATCAATCACGTTTGAATTTTAAATTAACCTATTTAACAATGAAACCAGCCCTGCTGATTGCCATCATCTTAGGAAAATTAACGGTAACGATGGCTGGCGTCATAATGCAATTTCCCCAGGAAAATAAATAAATAAATAAATAAAATCGCACAGGCTTCATTACTGTTTACATAAATTGTGATAAATACCAATTATAGCCGAACATAAAATGTAATGCTCCACTTTTGCTTTTTAATCATAATCACACGATTGTTCCTCTTAATTCCTATTAAAACGCTGGGTGAATTTGGATTTCAACCTTGTTGGCGAGCGAAACGTTTTGCTCGAGGGTCCGTTTTGCTTCCCGTCTCTTGCCATTTCGATCAACCAATCAATCAGAATGGAGTTGGAAGGGATTTTGGAGGTCTTCTACTCCAAGTCCCTGTTCAAGTAGGAGACCCCATACCATTTCAGACAGATGGCTGTCCAGTCTCTTCTTCAAAAACCTCCAGCAATGAAGCACCCACAACCTCTGCAGGCAAGTTGCTCCACTGATCGATTGTTCTTAGTGTCAGGAACTTTCTCCTTAGTTCTAGGTAGCTTCTCTCATTGCTTAGTTTCCATCCATTGTTTCTTCTCTTTTACCTTCTGGTACTTCAAAAAATAAGTTGACCTCCTTTTCTTTGTGGCAGCCCCTCAAACACTGGAAGACTGCTATCATGTCTCCCCCTAGTCTGGAACAAAACCGCTAGTTTGGAACAGAAGGAAGAACAGGAGGAAGAAAAGATGGACAAGAAGGAGGAGGAAGGGGGAAGGAGGAGGAGGAAGGGGGAAAGAGGAGGAGGAGGAGGAGAAGAAAAAGAAGAAGAAGAGAAGGAGAAGGAGAAGGAGAAGGAGAAGGAGGAGAAGGAGAAGGAGAAGGAGAAGGAGAAGGAGGAGGAGAAGAAAAAGAAGAAGAGGAGGAGGAGGAGAAGAAGGAGGAAAAGAAGGAGGAGAAGGAGAAGGAGGAGGGAAATTGAAGGGGAAGGGGAGAAAGGGGAGGAGGAGGAGGAGGGGAAGGAGGAGGAGGAGGGGAAGAAAAAGAAGAAGAAGAGAAGGAGAAGAAGGAGGAAAAGAAGGAGGAGAAGGAGAAGGAGGAGGGAAATTGAAGGGGAAGGGGAGAAAGGGAAGGAGGAGGGGAAGAAAAAGAAGAAGAAGAGAAGGAGAAGGAGAAGGAGGAAAAGAAGGAGGAGAAGGAGAAGGAGGAGGGAAATTGAAGGGGAAGGGGAGAAAGGGGAGGAGGAGGAGGGGAAGGAGGAGGAGGAGGGGAAGGAGGAGGAGGAGGGGAAGGAGGAGGAGGAGGGAAAGGGGAAGGGGAAGGGGAAGGGGAGAAGGGGAAGGGGAAGGGGAGAAGAGGAAGGAGGAGGAGGAGAAGAAGGAGAAGGAGGAGGAGGAGAAGAAGAGGAGGAGGACAAGAGGAGGAGGAGAAGGAGAAGAAGGAGGAGGAGGAGAAGAAAGAAGAGGAGGAGGAGGGGAAGGAGTAGTTCACTGTTTTCTCTGTCCTCTAATGCACAGGGAAGAACATGCAGGAAATCCTACTATAAAGGAGACAAGGAGAAACATCACAGTGTGCGTCCTCCAGACATCAGGTGGTGATTGGAGATGGCAAAGGCCGATCACTTCCAGACAGAATTTACAACATCACTTGGTGCAATTACGTTGCAGACCCCATAAAGGAATAATACAATAATAAACCTGTTCAAAGGGCAAATTTGTTGCACCAATTTCTGTTTCCTCCTGTAAATCAGCAGAAGAAATAACCGATAAGGGAATAATGGACTAAATGACTAATTTAATGCAGCTGGGGGAGCGGGCGAGCTTGAAGGATCCAGTTTTAAAAATTTTGGTAAAGTTGGCTATGGAAGCTCAGCATGTATTCCTATTTATCTGTTTTTTATTTGGAAAGAGAGTGGGGGAGATATGATAGAAGGTAGGTAGGTAGGTAGGTAGGTAGATAGATGATAGATAGATAGATAGATAGATAGATAGATAGATAGATAGATAGATAGATAGATAGATAGATAGATAGATAGATAGATAGATAATGATTTGATAAATAGATACCTAACTATGTAGACTGGGGGTGGGTTTCACATATTGTTGTCACCAGTTCATTGTTCATATGCTTGCTTTACTCACACCTTCTGCGCATTGTGCCTGACCTTCTTCATGCTCGCTGCATGCGCACACCTTCCACACATGCACCTGGCATTCCACGCATGGGCTTTGCTTGCATGCGTGCCTTACACGCATGTCCCCGGCCTCAAAAACATAGCTAAATAGGACAACATAACATCTAGGCGGGCGGACCTACCCACAGTCGCCACTACTGGTTGGCCTGAACCAGTCCGAACCGACTGAATACCATCTCTGATATAGACCGGCTGACAGACAACAGATAAGCAGCTAGTTATATAGGTAAATAGACAGATAATAGATCATTTTTGGTAAGGGATAGAAAAGATGATAGAGAAGGCAGATGACTGATAGAAAATGTGAATGAAAATGAGACTGGGAGTGGGAATGGGAGAAAGAAAGAAAGAAAGAAAGAAAGAAAGAAAGAAAGAAAGAAAGAAAGAAAGAAAGAAAGAAAGAAAGAAAGAAAGAAAGAAAGAAAGAGAAACAGAGGGAAGGAAGGGAGGGAGGGAGGGAGGAAGGAAGGAAGGAAGGGCTTCCCAGTTAATCTGCCTGATATAATTGGCTATCTTGAGCTATCTTATGATAGTTGAAACAGTTGATTTTACTTTGTCAACTTTCTCAGTTCAATACCCCCCCACACACACACTTGTGTTTTTTGCGTGGCTTGGGGTTTTTAAATCATTAACTGCTGACTTCTGCTGGGTGTAAAAGTTACAGACACCTCTCAATGTTCAACATACTGTTGTTTTTTTTCAGAGTATAAGATGCATCTCTTTCCCCCCAAAAAGAGGGTGAAAATCTGGGTGCGTTTTTTACTCCAAATGTAGCCCCACCCAGCTTCCCAAAGGGAGGTTTCAGAGGCTGAAAAAAGCATCAGAAACGAAGCTTCAGAAAAAAAGCCTCCAAACAGAGCTTCAGAAAAGAAGCCCCCAAACAGAGCTTCAGAGGCTTTCTTTCTGAAGCTGTTTCAGAAGTTTCAGAGGCAGGAAAAAAAAGCAAGGCACAGAGCTCACAACCAAGGAACCTGTTGCTAAAATTCACTTCTGGGAACGGCTGATTGGGGGTATTTCGGGAGGCCGATCCACCTGCCAATCAGCTTTTTTCTTATTTTCCTACCCAAAAATTAAGGTGTGTCTTATACTCCGAAAAATACGGTCCCTTCCAATTTTGTTATTCTGCATATCGGCATTTCATGCTACTCATCATGGCCACAACTGATAATTCAGAAATGGGGGGGGGGGGATCATTATTTACAACAAAGAGTTAATGATATAATTCTGTTATTCTGCTGGTCTTTCTTTTTGATCTAGGAAACTGTACAAAGGACATTAGCAGGAGATCTTTCAGCAGAAGTTCAGCAAACCAGTGGGATTCGTGATATGTCTCCTTTGTAAAAGTCTGGGTGAAAAATTATGCCATTTGTCTCCGAGATGATCTATATCCGTTCTAGCAAGATCATCAAGGAAAACATCCTTTGACAGAGGCAGGGAAATGTCAAAAATGGTGTACAATTCCTTAGAAAGCTTGTTTGTCTCCAACCTCAAATATCATTCTGAAATATTAATGAAATCAGCCAAATGTTTACATTGGCAGAGATCCAACTAGAGCCAGAAAAACAGAATGGTCTCATTTTCAATAAAAAAAAAAATAGTAGAAGTTTATTCCCAACCTGTCTGTTATTGTTTGATTGCTCTATTGATCTTTTGAGCCAACCATCCATCATGTAAGTATGCCTGTGTATACATGCACAATCTCATCCTTTGCAAATTTTGGATGGGGTGCTTGCATGAAAGTTTGACCAAACTGCCTCATCATTGCAGATTTTAGAAAGAGCCAGCATGGTCATAGAGCATGGGTGGAGCATGGGTGGAGCTGAGTGTAGAGCTGGTCAGCAGTATTAAATATCTGGGGGTGCAGATAACTTAACAATCTGAACATGTTATTCTTAGTGAAACATGCAAACCAACATCTGCATTTCCTGCATCGGATGAGGAGAGCACATCTTTCTCCTTCTGTCCTGGCCACTTTTTTCAGAGGCACGATTGAGAGCATTTTAACAAACTGCATCCTTGTTTGGTTTGGTGGCAGCAGTGCCTCAGATAGAAAGTCCCTACAGAAAATGGTAAGGACAGTGGAGAAGATTATAGGAAGCTTGCTTCCTGTTATTCAGGATGCCGCTTATAGGTGCTATGTGCTTCAAGTTCGAAGCACTGTTAAACACCCCACACACCTACTTTATGGGCTGTTTCTGTTGCTCCCCTCTGGGAGGAGGTTTCAAAATATTTCTAGCAGGACTATCAGATTCTATAACAGCTTTGTTCCTTAGGCCATCCGTCTTGTAAACTCACAATATTAGTTTTTCTCGCCATATATATATATATATTTGTTTTCTGAGGTTGTCGCAGGTGTTTGTATGTAGGTCTTTGGTTATTCGGGTCTTCTCCCGCATAAAATTGGAAGTGTCATGGCGCGTAGAATTGGAAGTATCTTGGCGACGTTTCGATGAAGTCTCATTCGTCATCTTCAGGCTGGTGTTCTCGGCTTCGTGCTTCCAGGAGCAAAATTTCAACTTCGTCGAAACGTCGCCAAGATACTTCCAATTTTACGCGGGAGAAGACCCGAATAATATATATATATATATATATATATATATATATATATATATATATATATATATATATATACACATACATACATACATACATACATACATACATACATACATACATCCAAACTAGACTCTATTATTTCTCTGTGTCATATAATATAGGTGGTATATGCATAATTTTGTATTTATTCGTTTATTTTGTCATGGTTATGTAGTGTATATAGGACGTGGTGACCCTTTGAGAGCTGTGCACAACAACATTTCATTTTAATGTATGCTGATTAGTGTACGTTCAAAGTGACAATAAAGTTATTCTAAGTTATTCTCTAAATCTCATCAAACAGGACTTGCAGATCAAAGGGGGGAAAACCTGCTTTTAAAACTGTGAATGAAATCAGGTGGCAAGGGAGCACTTCAATGAGTTTCAAAGAGTTTTGCAGACTCAGAAGCTTTCTGAATATTTCTACAACTACTGCAGACAATACCGTATACACTGCTGACAACTTCACTTCTATATAAGGAGAACTCTAGTGAGGATATTGTGTAATGTGGAAAGACCATGGGGTCCTTGGTGCTCTCTGAGCTTGGTGGTTTTCTTGCAGACGTTCATTATCCAACTATGTAACATTATCAGTGTGAAGGGGTGTGAGGTTTGTTCCCTGCTTATATACAGTAGTTTATCCTCCCTGTTCTGATGGTGGAGCATTTTTCTTCTTGGTAGTTTCTTGACTAAGGTTTAATTTATTTCCTTGATTGGGTACCTTGATTAATCAAGTTCCTGGTTTATATAGTTCTTTTATTAGGTCCAATCTGGCAAGCTATGGTATAAAAACAGAGAGTAAATCCCATACACCATTGCACTGATTCCATTAGCTAGTTGGGTAATGAAACCTCTGCAATAAACAACCCATCTCAGAAGCCAAAGACTCCACATATTATGATTTTTAAAAAACTACCCCAAGGAAACTGGAAAACTGAAAGTTCTCCTGTGCTCCCTGAGCATTGCAATTTTCTTGCAGATGGTTTGAAAACTATTTCATATTGGGTTTCATGTCCACAATTTTCATTATTTTAACAGCTATGAAAGGAAACCTCTCCCTCCTCCTCCTCCTCCTTTTCTAACCCCATGACCCACCTCTCTGTTTCACAGTGCTACTCCATTACTAAATAAATAGCATTGTGTTAAATTACTTTGATATAAATCAGTAGATGGCATTAAATTCTTCTTCCGCACATAAGGATCTGTCTTCTTCTTCTTCTTCTTCTTCTTCTTCTTCTTCTTCTTCTTCTTCTTCTTCTTCTTCTTCTTCTTCTTCTCCTCCTCCTCCTCCTCCTCCTCCTCCTCCTCCTCCTCCTCCTCCTCCTCCTCCTCCTCCTCCTCCTCCTTCTTCCCCTATTCCTTCTCCCCTCCCACTCCCCTCCTAAATACAGTCATTCAAATCCAAGAATCTCAAAATCTGCTTGGTAACACCCAAATCTCGATACTGTACGAAGTCTCATTATCTGTAGTTCTCCCCTCTCCCCTCTATGAAATCAAGATTAATGGGATTCTTCCATAGAGTTTAAACAATTAAAAACATAAAATATCCCAAAGAATTATAGATGCTATTTTTGGAGAGCCCTGGTGAGGATAGGGATGAGAAAGAGAGAGAGAGAAACATCAGAATAATTTTAAAAAATGAAGACCTAGCGAGCAAGGAGACGTGGAAAAAAAATTGCAAGAGTTCAAAAATAACTACCAGGTTTATTGGTTGCTCACCTCTGGGGGCCTGGCTTGAGTCCTGCTCTAACGAGAATGACCAAATGTCATCCTAATTATAGGGCAATAAAAGGCCCATTGCAAAATGAATTCCGTGGTCTGAACTCAGTTCCAAATGGACATTTGTCTTCATTATGATCTAGGCATACATTTGGCACAGCCTGGATGTGTGTCTTTAAAAGGGGCTCATAAGTCAATGAGGAGGAAGCGAACCAGGGATGAAATCCAGCAGGTTCTGACAGGTTCTGGAGAACTGGTAGCAGAAATTTTGAGCAGTTCGGAGAACTGGCAAATACCAATTCTGGCTGGCCCCAGATTGGGGTGGGAATGGAGATTTTGCAATATCCTTCCCCCTGGAGTGTGGAGGGAATGGGAATTTTGCAGTATTCTTCCCCTGGAGTGGGGTGGGAATGAAGATTTAGCAGTATCCTTCCCCTGGAGTGGGGTGGGAATGGAGATTTTGCAGTATCCTTTCCCCAGAGTGGGGTGGTAATGGAGATTTTGCAGTATCTTTCATCTGGAGTGGGGTGGGAATGGAGATTTTGCAGTATCTTTCCCCTGGAGTGGGGTGGGAATGGAGATTTTGCAGTATCCTTCCCCTGGAGTGGGGTGGGAATAGAGATTTTGCAGTATCCTTCCCCTGGAGTCGGATGGGAATGGAGATTTTGCAATATCCTTCCCCTGGAGTGGGGTGGAAATGGAGATTTTGCAGTATCCTTCCCCTGCACACAAGCCTTGCCCACCAAGCCACGCCCACAGAACAGGTAGTAAAAAAAAATGGATTTCACCAGTGAAGTGAACAATCTTGTCCCTGGAAGTCTGAGGTTCAACCTTTAGATCAGAGGTAGCTTTCAGAAGGTTGTGACCAGTTCTGGAGATGGAAACTAATCAAGGAAAGAACCAATCTAGAATTAAGGAGAAATTCCCTGAGAACAATTCACCAGTGGAATGGCTTGCCTCTAAAAAGTTGTGGGTTGCCTCCAAGACTGGAGATTTTTAGGAAGATATCGGATAACCATTGGTCTGAAGTGGTATAGGGTTATGGGTGCTCCAACACTGGAAGTTTTTTTTAAGGGAGTGGACAACTGAAATGTTTGGCTGAAATACTATAGGACAGTGATGGCTAACCTTTTTGGCATTGCGTGCCAAAAGCGGGGGGGGGGCACGGGGGTGTGTGTCACGTGCACATGTCCACACCCATACTTATATATGCCTTGTCCCCCACACATACGCCCGTGCCCCTCCCCTGCTTCTGGCATGCGATGGCAAGCCCATTTTTTGTTCTCCCCAGGCTCCAGAACCTCTCTAGGAGTCTGGGCAGAGCAAAAACGCCCTTCCTCACCCGTCCAGAGGTCCTCCAGAAGCCAAAAACAGCCTGTTTCCCTACTTCTGGTGGGCCCAGAAGGCCTGAATATCAGCTGGCTGGCACGTGCATGCTGGCTGGAGCTGAGCTCACGTGCCCACCGATATGTCTCTCCGTGCCACCTGTGGCACGCGCGCCATAGGTTCGCCATCACGGCTATAGGATTTCCTGTCCAAGCAGAGGGATGGACTAGAAGGCCTCAAGGTCCCTTCCAAGTCTGTTATTCTGTTAAGACAAGGGAAAGGACAGGTTTGTGGGGGGGTTTTAACAGTGTGTGAACCTCCCTTTTTCCCTGACATTTTGACAGCACATTTAAAGAATAGAGAGATGTGGAATGAAGGTAGATATTGTTAATGACGGCTGCTGCCAGTACCTAGTCAGAGAGCACTTACTGGCAATTTGGCTTTCTCCAGATATTATATCTGTGCTCAGCACCAGCCCTTTTGTCTCATGGGTTCCTACATTTTTCTTCTCTGGAGGATTATCAAAATTGTGTTATTTTTTTCCCTTCAGCTCCAGACTGGAATGTGGTGGGATTCAAATAATTTAACAACCGGTTCTCTGCCCTAGTGGCTGGCTGGGTGGGCGTGGCCATGGTGGGTGTGGCCAGCGGGTGTGGCAGGCAGCACTTGGCCTCCTGCACCACCCTGGGAGCAAAAACGGGTCACGGGGAGAGATGTGCTGCATCCCCCTGCGCCTTATTTTGGGCCTTCCTGAAGCCTCCTGGGAGCAAAAATGGGCAACTGGGGGGGGGGGTACCTGTACCCCATTTTGGGCCTAGGAGGCCTCCCTGCATTTATCTGGGAGTCAAAACAGGGTGCTTGGGGGCTCCTGGAAGGGGCAGGGTGGAGAGGGATGGGGCTAGCCAGCAATTTAATTATTGGTTCGCCTGAATTGTCCCGAACCGGCTGAATCCCACCATTGCTTGATATAATTAGAACATCAAGGAATAAGGTGGGAAGGGACTTTGGTGGACTTCTAGTCCAACCCCCTGCTCAAAGAGCCACAAAGGTCCTAACCGGAAGCCCCACATTCAATTATGGAGCCGACCGAAAGTCCCATTCCCCCACCATAGAGTCTCCTCCTAGCGCGGCATCCTTTTTCCTCTACCTGTCTTAACTGAAAGCCCTATCAATTGTGGAGCTGACCGGTGACTGGGAGCCACAGCAGAGGGATGAAAGAGCCACATGTGGCTCCAGAGCTGTGGGTTGCTGACCCCTGATATAGTGTTTTCCTGTCTGAGCAGGGAGTTCAACTAAAAGACCTCCAAGGTCCCTTCCGGTTCTGTTATTCTGACGAAAATTCTTAATCGTGTTAATTTTTAATTCAATGTTACTGTGAATATTTATCAGTTGAGTGTTTACAGTTTCATCTACTTGGGTTTTTTTATTGTAAGCCACCTAGAGTTCAATCAATCAGAACAGAGCCCACCCCACCCCCGCACCTTTGTCAATGGGCCATTAAGGCTTAGGCCAGTCTATTCTACAGAATGACGATCTATCTCCTTCAAGCAGAGCCATAGTAGGAATTGCCCAAAGCCCTTTCATTACATCATCACCCAGCAAGTGTCAACCAAGCCTGGGATACAGACAACCTACAAAGTTACCCTTGCATGGCCCCATGGGTGTCTGACAACCAATCAGGATACAAGCTCAAATTCAAAAGCCCAGAGAGGGTATAAAACTCAGGCACTCTCAGCATCTCTTCCCTTTTTTTTCTCTCTTCGCCCAAGATCTTCAAGGCATGTGATCCTGGTCATTAATAAATCTTCTTTACAAGCATGTTTCCCATGTTTCCAGTGTCTTTCTCCTCCCACTTGGAACTGAACCCAGATGGACATTTCTTCCAGCAGATGCTTGTACTTCTACTCATGCAAGCTGCGCCCCAAAGGCTTCTCTCTTGCCTGAGTGGAGTTGCACGTACTGGTCTACCACTCATATGGACCGGTTCTCCTCTTCTCCCAGCCATTCTCAACCACAAAGGTTGGGGAACTTTGCTATACCATTTCAGACAAATGGTTGTCCAATCTAGGTGAAATGGGTGGCATATAATTTAAATAAACAAACAAATAAAACATATGCAACTAATCACTCAAAAGATAAACGTTTCCTCTGTTGAGTTGTGTCTAGGGTGTGGTGCTTATCTCCATTTTTCAGCCAAGGAAGTTAACGTTGTCCAAAGACACATCTGTGTTCATGTGACCAGCATGGCTGTATGCCAAAGGTGCGCAGAATGCTGTCACCTTCCCACTGAAGTGGTACCTATTTATCTACTCAGTGCTTTCGAACCACTAAGTGTCAGAATTACCACCTCGCGCCTGTGATCTGCAATTGCTTCAATGCCAAGAACCCTGTGGGGGGGAGGGGGGGCAAGAGGGAGGGTGAGCCCTTGGGGGGGGGGAGTGAAAGTTAAAAAAATGAAGGTGCCTGCCCGAGGTGATGTTTCAAGCAGTGGTGGGATTCAGATGGTTCGCACCTATTCGGGAGAACCAGTTGTTAACTTTCTAAGCCGTTCGGAGAACTGGTTGTTGGAAGAAATCTTATTTTGTTTTTGTTTTTTTTCATTTTACAAGGCTAATCCTGTAAGGAACTGAAACATTCTGGTGTTGTTTCTAGCCTAATCTTTATTGCCCTGCTTACAGAAACTGCCTTTCTGGTTAGCCCTTATTACATTGTAACAGCTAAGGTGAAACGCCCATCGACGTGAGTGACATTGAGTTAACCATGTCCACATGGTGACATGTCCATCGAGCCATGCCTACCCAGCTGGTCAGAGAACTGGTTGTTAAATTATTTGAATTCCATCACTGTTTTCAAGGATGCTGCACGATGAGAAGCATGCAGCTACAAGCCAGCGTACCATCAAACTGGCTCTTTCCAGAACATCTTCTTAAAAATTGATCAGGACAGCGGAGGACGAAGAATGGGAAGTGCCTAAAGTGAGGAAAAGTTGTCACTTGGGGAATTGACACGGGAATATCAGTTCTGGATTTGCACTGCTGTAATTTCACTTGACTTTTAGTAAACTATACCTTTCTCTACCCGATGGGGTTAAGGATCATTGTTACTCAGAAGCTCAAGTTGAGGCAGGTCTGACAGCTAGCAGTGGTGGATAAAACTAAAAAAAGCAATGGTCTGAAAAATCAAGGGAGTTATAAAACTCTACACGTGGTGCACTGTAGTTGACACTTTTGCTGTGCTTCACCAAGGCGAATGCAAAAAGATGATCTTTTTGCTTAAACCCAGATACCGTTTCTGTATCACTTGCCTGCGTCCAATCAAAATGGAGACCCCAAGCTTCATAAGTGGAGATCCACAACTGTTGAAATCATCCTGATGCATACCATTCTTCTCTTCCTCTCCTTTTCTTTTCTCTTCTCTTCTCTCCTCTCCTCTGTCCCTTCCCTCCTCTCCTCTCTCCTATCCCTCCTCCTCTCCTCTCTCCCCTCCCTCCCCTCCCCTCCTCTCCCCTATCTTTCTCTCCTCCCCTGTATCCCCTCCCTCCTCTCCTCTTCCTCCTCTCCTCTCCTCTCCCCTCCCCTCCTTTCCCCTCCCCTCCTCTCCCTATCTTTCTTCTCCTCTCCCCTCCCCTATCGCTCTTCTCTATCATCTCCCTCCTCTACTCCTCTCCCCACTTCCCCTCTCTTCTATCCCCTCCTCTCCTCTTGTCTCGTCTATCCCCCTCCCCTCCCCTGCCCTCCCTCCTCTCCCCTCTTCCCTTTTTCCTCCCCCCCATCCTATTCTTCTGTCTTTTGTTTTCCTAATTGAAATTCAGAATTCTGTAGGGGATACAACCGAATGAGACATTAACAAGTCCGACAGCTTAGCTGTATGGCTTTTTCTTTAAAAAAAAAAAATAAAATAAAATCTTTGAGTAATAGATTTATTTTTACAGACTCCTGCTGTGTCTTCTGCCTGCTACAATGATTGCCATTAGTTGTCAGGGCTTTGCTCCAGAGAGCAAAGGAGGGATGGGGCGTGCAGAGGATGGATTTGACAATTATATCAAAATTACACTAAACATCAGAAAGTTCCAAACTTGCAATCAAGGCTTTTCTTTTCTACTCCTCTTCTCCGAGGAGTAGAGGAGGTACCCATTGTTCTGGGGTACCATGGAGAATTGGAAAATTCAAGCCCACATCCTCTCTTTGATTCAGGGTCTGAATTACACACTGAGATATAAATTAAATCAAAGCATGAAGAAAGGTTTCAGGAATTGGGTGTGTCTATTTTCAGGACTAGGGGTGATATGATAGCAGCGTTCCAATATCTATGGGGCTGCCCCAAAGAATATGGGGTCAGCCTATTCTACAAAGCACCTGAAGGCAGGACAAGAAAGAATGGATGGAAACTAACCAAGGAGAGAAGCAACCTAAAACTAAGGAGAAATTTCCTGACAGTTAGAGAAATTAACCAGTGGAACTGCTTGCTTCCGGATGTTGTAGGTGCTCCATCATTGGAGTTTTTAGGAAGAGATTAGATAACCATTTCTCTGACATTATATAAGGTCTCCTGCTTGAGCAGGAGATTGGAGTAGAAGACCTTTAAGGTCCCTTCCAACTCTATTATTCTATTAACATTCTTATCCTCCATATCATCGTATCTTTACAATTTATATTGATATATCAATATTAGTTTGATATTGATTGTTTCCTGATTGCTTATTTGTACCCTATGACTATCATTAAGTGTTGTACCTTATGATTCTTGACGAATGTATCTTTTCTTTTATGTACACCAAGACAAATTCTATTCTATTCTATTCTATTCTATTCTGTTCTATTCTGTCCTGTCCTGTCCTGTCCTGTCCTGTCCTGTCCTGTCCTGTCCTGTCCTGTCCTATCCTATCCTATCCTATCCTATCCTATCCTATCCTATCCTATCCTATCCTATCCTATCCTATCCTATCTTTTATTATTATTGTTGTTTATTGGTTCGATTTATATGCCGCCCTTCTCCGAAGACTCAGGGCATCGTACAATGTGTTAAGCAATAGCCTTCATATTTTGTATATACCTGCTTAGTAGGGCTTTCGGACCCCCTTTTTTATACAAAGTCAGCTTATTGCCCCCACAATCCAGGTCCTCATTTTACCTACCTTGGAAGTATGGAAGGCTGAATCAACCTTGAGCCTGGTGAGATTTGAACTTGCAGTAATTGCAGGCAGCTGGCAGCTAAGTGCTACTTAATAGCGCTTTAGTCCGCATCTCCACCAAGGCTCCTCTTCTCTTCTCTTCTCTTCTCTTCTCTTCTCTTCTCTTCTCTTCTCTTCTCTTCTCTTCTCTTCTCTTCTCTTCTCTTCTCTTCTCTTCTCTTCTCTTCTCTTCTCTTCTCTTCTCTTCTCTTCCCTTCCCTTCCCTTCCCTTCCCCTCCACTCCACTCCACTCCACTCCACTCCACTCCACTCCACTCCACTCCACTCTACTCTACTCTACTCTACTCTACTCTACTCTATTCCCTTCTATTATCAGTGGTGGGTTTCTACTGATTCGCCCCGGTTCGTGCGAACTGGTAGCCACAGTGGTGGGAGGCTCTGCCCGGATGCCAACATGGATGGTTAGAAGCGCTGCACATGTATGGTCACAGTTGCGAACTAGTAACAAAGGTAAGTGAAACCCACAACTGCTCCATATCTCTCAGGGCCTAGGTAACTCAGGTAGATTACGTCTGTCTAGCTCAGAAGGTCATGGAGCACTTTCAGAAGACTCTTCCTATCATAAGATATGAGAAAGGGTTTGATGGTGAGCATTCTCTTAGGCTCTTCCTATTCTCTGGAGCAGCTTGGTCCAAAACTAGATATAGACCTCTGAATGCTCTTTTGGAAGACATTATTATGGTGGGTTGCAAAATCTCCCAGATGTTTAGACTAGATTTGGACATTTTTATCCACCTATCAAGTCATCTATTGTGATGTCTCTCTTGGACAACTCCCCAGATTCCTCCTCAGATTTTTTTTTTAAATTTGATTTATATGCCGCCCTTCTCCGGAGACTCAGGGCGGCTTACAATGCGTTAAGCAATAGCCTTCATACTTTTGTATATTTATACAAAGTCAGCTTATTGCCCCCACAAACTGGGTCCTCAATTTACCCACCTTAGAAAGGATGGAAGGCTGAGTCGACCTTGAGCCTGGCTAGGATTGAACTCAGAGAAATTACAGGCAGCTGGTGTTAATTGCTGCCTTTTAGTAGGAGGCATTAGCCCTCTACGCTACACAGGCTCATCTCAGGGGAGGATGAGCCTGTTCGTGGCACTTCAGGAACTGGGTTGATTGATGGCTCTGAATGGCCATCCAGAAGAGATTTGGAGGAGGCTTCAGCTGGGGGAAGTTTGTATCTCAGGGGTTGCCACAAAGAAAAGGGAGTCAAGCTATTCTTCAAAGCACCTGAGAGCAGGATGACAAGCAATGGGTGGAAACTAATCAAGGAGAGAAGCAACCTAGAACTAAGGAGAAATTTCTTGACAGAACAATTAATCAGTGGAACAACTTGCCTCCAGATGTTGTAAATGCTCCAACACTGGAAGTTTTTAAAGAAGAGATTAGATAACCATTTGTCTGAAGTGGTGTGGGGTTTCCTGCCTAAGCAGGGGGTTGGACTAGAAGACCTCCAAGGTCTCTTCCAACTTTGTTAAATTAATATGTAGTGGCAGACTGCTAGCAAAGAGGAGGAGGAACTGCCTTCTGCACCTGATTCAAGAACACATAGGGCAAAGAAAAGGCAGGAGCTGCAGAGGTCAGCCAGATTATTCGAGAGGAGAAAACCCCTACCCATCTTGATGGGCTGCACCAGAAAGTTGGCTATTTATCACAGCAGACAGAGGAAGGCATCGCTGTTTTCTAGCTGTGTGTTTTTGGTTGTTGTGTTTCCTGTTTCACTCTGGATTGACACTGTGTTCAGAATTGATTAGTGCCTCGGAGACTGGATTTTTCTTGCCTCGTGAGCTTTCTTGTGTGTGGGTTTAAAGTTTGTCTGGTGGAGTTATTTTCTTTGAGCATCTTTCAATTGCTTTGTGGACGTGTGTGTGAGTGAGAGGTGGCAGCACATCTATGGAAAGTCTCAACCTTCCATAGTTTTCCCCAAAAAAGGCAACTGGACTTTTTCTTTAAAAAAAAATGTTTTACTTCTCCTCCAAGAGTTGAAGTGTTGACAAAGCTTCTGGGATAAGAAACTAAATGTTTTCAAAAGAGGAAAAAAACAAAACAAAACCAGGAATGGAAAAAGCACCTTCAGGACATCGATTGAGTCCTTCCCAAGGGCCTGGGATAGCCAGATGTTGTCTGATGGTGTTCAAGATATTATCTCAGTATTTAAGCTTTTCTGAGTAAAGCCGCCTTTTTCAACCTACTGGTTGCAATTTTGTCTGTGGCCATGATGTTGTTGTGGTCCATCAGCAGAGCTGGCAGCAGAGTCGGACAGTGAGAAGGCTGGGGAGGACAATGGGCCAGTCCTGGAGTCAGGGGAAGGCCCAGATGAGGGCTCTGCATCGGAGGCAGAGATGGAGCCAGGGCCATCTGGAAGTGATGCTGGATTCCAGAGCCTCCAGAGACAGACAGCAGAGAGGCAGAGGAACAGGAGGAGCCTGTTCCTAGTGCACGTATGTGAAGAACTGCCGGAAGGCAAGAATAGAAGAGAAGAGAATTCTTTATTGGCCAAGTGTAATTGGACCCTCAAGGAATTTGTCTTGGTGCATATGCTCTCAGTGTACATAAAAAGAAAAGATACATTTGTCAAGAATCATAAGGTACAACAGTTAATGATAGTTATAGGGTACAAATAAGCAGGAAAAATATCAATATAAAGCGTAAGGATACAAGCAGCAAAATTACAGTCATACAGTCATAAATGGAAGGAGATGAGTGGTGGGAATGATGAGAAGATTATTAGTAGTGCAGTAGTAAATAGTTAAATACACTTTAAATTTAAATTAAATTTAAGAGCAGCTAACGCAAAAAGGATGACTTGGGAGTAAGGCCAGGAGATGATTGGCCCCTCCCATAAGGCTTAAAAGAGCAGCAATGGTTCTTGGGCTCTTTGTAGGAAAGCAACATTGCTACATTTGTTTCTTGTCGGCCTCTCTTGTTTCTGAACTTTGTGGGGCTTTGCCAAGAAAAGCCTTTGGCAGGGTGCCAAAGAAAACAAAAGTTTGTGATAAGGCTGAAGGACTTTTTCTGAAGGACTCTTTTTGGAATTAATTTGGACTAAACTGTGAATAAAATAATTCTCAGCTGTCCTAATAAAATACGTTTGTTTAGGACTGATTGTGTCTCGTAATAATTACTTGGGCCTAGGTCACAACAGGTGTTCAAGTGGTGCTCCAGATGTTTTGGAGTTGCACCCAAGGGGCCTATATCTATTGGTCAACTGCCTATCTTCTATTTTTTTGAAGCTCGCTAATAACTGCCATAACCAAGGGGACGGGGCATTTGGGAGGGGAAGAGTGTTGGATGTGTGTAAAGAATGCTATGGGAAATTGGAGAGTATGGACACTGACAGGAACCAGAGATGCCAAAGTGAGCCATCTTCCTGCCTTCAAGGACACCGGCTCTGGGAAAGGAATTTACCATGGGGCCTGAGATGCCAGGTTCCCAAAACATCAGAACATGACCTGATTGAACTGTTCTCCCAGAGGGGAAGTTTTTGGACATTGGGGATTGCTTCCAATATACAATTTTCACATGGTTTTTCCTCAGAGCTTGCCCCGCCCACACTGCACTCAGCAACCCTACTAAAACCCTACTCTCTACTACTTATGGAGTCAGGGGTCATTCTTTCCTAAGGAGTAAGCTATTGCCAGCCTGTCAGGTGCTATCCTTGCTTTCTTTTGCAGACAGTTGTTCTATTTCGATTTGCAAGTCTTTACATTTGGGGATTTAGCATACTAAAAAGCAGAGACATCACCCTGCCAACAAAAGTGCATATAGTCAAAGCTATGGTTTTCCCAGTTGCAATATATGGCTGTGAAAGTTGAACCATAAAGAAGGCTGAGCATCAAAGAATGGAGGCCTTTGAACTATGGTGCTGGAGAAGACTCCTGCGAGTCCCTTGGACTGCAAGGCGATCAAACCGGTCAGTCCTAGAGGAGATCAACCCTGACTGCTCTTTAGAAGGCCAGATCCTGAAGAGGAAACTCAAATACTTTGGCCACCTAATGAGAAGGAAGGACTCACTGGAGAACCAAAAGGCGGCATAGTTCTAAGTTGTCTAAGCTCAAAATTTCAAGCCTGGTGGCATAAGGGATTCTGTTGTGAGCAGAGGAGTAGCAGACTCTTCTCATGAAATATCTCTGGACTCGCTCTATTGTATTAATGTTTGATAGGCAATGCGGTTCCAGACAGATAAGCTGTATTCGAGAATTGGTCTAGCAATATACATATATATTACTAAATTCAATGTTTCTTCTTCACTGTCCTTCAGATATTCTTCCATCGCCTTTTTTCCTCCTTCTTCAATTGTCGGGTGTGCTTGCAATGTTCCACACCTATCTATTTTTCTTCAGAAGTAGAGTTCGTCAACATTGTTTTGAGGATGAAGGGTATGATTCAATCGTCATTTTTCTGGTATTCCTAGCCAGGGTTTTTTAGTTCTTGCTTGAATCCAGACCACTATTCCAGCTGTCTATATAATGACTAGAATTACCCATGTATTCATTGCCTTGATGGTACTTCCTCCATTGACTTTGAAATGTTAGAACTTCTTCTCTCTGATGATGTATTCGCTACTAACCTACTTGAGTTCAGTCTGCTTGGTGTTGTCAGCTTGAAGGATGCTCAGGTATTTATGGATAGAATAAAAAAACAGAGTTGGAAGAGGCTTTGGAGGTCTTCTAGTCTAACCCCCTGCTCAGGCAGGAAAGCCTAGGCCATTTCAGACAAATGGTTGTCCAATCTCTTCTTACAAACTTCCACTGTTGGAGAATTCACAACTTCTGGAGGCAAGTTGTTCCACTGGTTAATTGTTCTCAGTGTCAGGAAATTTCTCCTTAGTTCTAAGCTGTTTCTCTCCTTGATTACTTTCCATCCATTGCTTCTTGTCCTGCCTTCTGGTGCTTTGGAGAATAGCTTAACTCCCTCTTCTTTCTGGCAACCTCTGAGATATCGAAATACTATTATCATGTCATCCCTAGTCTTTTTTTTTTCATTAAACTAGGCACGCTTTCCAAGAGCATGTTTCTACATTTCTGATCCAGGGAAACATAATATTCTGCCTTTTTAAAATATTTCTCAAAATTTCATTCTTCTAGGAGAGGGATGGGTGCTAATTTTCTACACCACATTCTAGCTGGTCTTCCTTTTCTAACAGTTTTCCAATATTATCTTTTGGAACTACAGGACTAGCATCACATAGGCTTTTGATTGTTGTATTACAACCTGGGCAATTTTGAAATGTGCAGGCTTCAATTCCTAGAATTCTTACGAATCGACCATCATAACCATCAAACTTTCAGAGAAAAATCCGGAAGGTTTCAAGTGTGATCATCTACAGGTGTTTTGAAGCTCCTTGAGATCTTCTCTTAATCAAATTTCAGAAGTCATGGCAGCATGAATGAAACATTTGAAGCATATTGCCTGTAATTGCTGTCTTATGCATTCAAATAAATACTTAGACAATATTTAAAATCTACAGTGAATGGCCTGGAGTTGTCCTTATTGTTTTTTTCTCTAAATTTCTTCTCTAATTTCCATTTCTGCAAGGCAATCAAACTGGTCAGTCCAAGTTTCAACCCTGACTGCTCTTTAGAAAGCCAGATCCTGAAGATGAAACTCAAATACTTTGGCCACCAAATGAGAAGGAAGGACTCTCTGGAGGAGAGCCTAATGCTGGGAACGATGGAGGGCAAAAGAAGAAGGGGACGGCAGGGAACGAGGTGGTTGGATGGAGTCACTGAAGCAGTCAGCGTGAACTTAAATGGACTCCAGAGGATGGCTGAGGATAGGAAGGCCGGGAGGAACATTGTCCATGGGGTCATGATGGGTCAGACATGACTTTGTAACTAACTAACAACAACAACAATTTCCATTTCAGATGAAATTCTCCAAGCATTGTTTCGGTTAAAAATTCTGAGATACGTGTTTGAAAATCAGGGCCCACCTTTTGACCTGGATTTAATTTTTAAATATGCATTTCCGCGGATGTGGCAAGAAAACTAATCTGTTTTATGCACTTCCTTAATTTGGTTAGGCCCTTGCAAAGTTTCATCAGATAGACCTCCAGCCGTATGATGATAACATTGAAATGCAAGTCACAAGCCTTAATTAGGTACAATCAGAAATCATGCGGTGACTTCATTAAGTATCATTAAGAATGATCAAAATATTGCTCTTAGGAAAAAATACATCAAAAGCCTGAATTTACACATTGATTAAACAAGATCTGCAATTTCTAAAAATCTGGTGTGAGGAGAAAAGAAAGGGGGAAAAAATGAAGTAAATTAACTGTTCCTACAATACTTAGCAACCGAGGGATTGCTTAGCAACCAAAAATGTTGGACGGAAGTAGAGATGGAAGGGTTAGTATTTCCATTCCTTTACAAATAGCTAAATATGTAAAAGATGCCAAAACTGAAGAAGAGGACTCTTTTTCCTGCCCCTCCAAGTATAGCTCCTAATTCATGATGCATGATAAATATTCAGGCAGAGTTCTGGAACCTAGGAAGATTTTTCATACGAAAGCTAAATTGTCTTGTAAGGCATTGTCTCAAAATGTTCCGTGGGAGTAACCATAAATCTTCGAGATTTTGGTTAATGGAGTCTTCCTGGCCATTCCTCCAAATCCTGAATTAGGGTTTAAAGTTGGGTGAGGCAGGGGGCAGAAGACAATTGAGGTCAGGATTGTTGATGGAGATGCAAGTGTAGAAAGTTAGCACCCACCCCTCTCTTAGAAGAGTGAAACATTTTTAGAAATGTTCAAAAGAATATTATATTTTCTTGGATGAGAAATGGAGAAACATGTTCTTGGAAAGCAGCCCCCACCTTCCTTAATAGCCCACAGCAGATGTCAAGAGATAAAGAGATAGATAGCTCTATTCATAAGCAAATACTCTCACCCAAGATCCAACAAAGGTAGGATTAGCCCTCAATCACAAAAGGAATTGCCCAACAAGCCCCTTCATTGCATCACCCTCAGAAACGTTATCCAAACCTGTCTCAGACAAACACCTAGGATTTGTACTTTGCCTATAGAGACAGTTATGACCCCTACATGACCCCTCAATGAGTTTGACACCTTTGGTTTAGAGCAATGAGGAACATTTAGTATTTAGGCATCTAGTTTTGATTGCCATGACATAAAAAGAAGATGTTGAGACCAGTGGTGAAATCCAATTTTTTTTTGCTACCAGTTATGTGGGCGTGGCTTGGTGGGCATGTCAGAGGAAGGATACCACAAAATCTTCAATCCCACCCCAATCCAGGGGAAGGACACTGCAAAATCACCATTCCCTCCTCACTCCTGTGGGAAGATATTGCAAAATCTCCATTCCCACGTGACTCTGGGGCCAACCAGAGGTGGTATTTGCTGGTTCTCCAAACTGCTCAAAATTTCTACTACCAGTTCTCCAGAACCTGTCAGAACCAGCCGGATTTCATCCTTGGTTAAGACTCTAGAAAGCATGCAGAGAAGAGCAACGATGATGAGGGGACTGGAGGCTAAAACGTATGAAGAACAGTTGCAGGAACTGGGTATGTCTAGTTTAATAAAAAGAAGGACTAGGGGAGACATGATAGCAGTGTTCCAATATCTCAGGGGCTGCCACAAAGAAGAGGGAGTCAAGCTATCCTCCAAAGCACCTGAGGGTAGAACAAGAAGCAATGCCTGGAAACTAATCCTAATGATGGGGTGGAGTTCCATCAGTACGCTGATGATACTCAGCTGTACATTTCCACCCCAGACCACCCCAATGATGCCATGGAAGTGATGTCCCAGTGCCTTGAAGCCGTGCGGGTCTGGATGGGGAGAAACAGGCTTTGACTCAACCCCTCCAAGACCGAGTGGCTGTGGCTGCCGGCGTCCCAAATATAGCCAGCTGACTCCATCGCTGGTTATTGGGGATGAATCATTAGCCCCCACGGAAAAGGTACGCAACTTGGGCGTCCTCCTGGATCCACGGCTGTCTTTAGAGGAACATACTACGGCTGTGGCCAGGGGGGCTTTTCATCAGGTTCGCCTGATACGCCAGTTGCGACCCTTTCTAGATTGGAACTCCTTACGCACAGTCACTCAAGCGCTCGTCATCTCTCGCCTGGACTATTGTAATGCTCTCTACATGGGGCTCCCCTTGGGGTGCACCCGGAGGCTCCAACTGGTGCAGAATGCAGCCGCGTGGGGGATTATGGGAGCGACAAGGCGCTCCCATGTGACACCTCTCCTGCGGGAGCTGCATTGGCTGCCGGTGGACTTCCGGGTGCGCTTCAAGGTGTTGGTTATCACCTTTAAAGCGCTCCATGGCTTAGGACCTGGGTACTTACGGGACCGCCTTCTGCCACCAATTGCCTCCCACCGGCCAGTTTGCTCCCACAGAGAGGGCCTCCTCAAGGTGCCGTCAACCAGACAATGTCGTCTGGCAACCCCCGGGGGAGAGCCTTATCTGTGGTACTCCCACCCTCTGGAACGATCTTCCTCCAGTGTTGCGAAGGATCTGACCTCCGGACTTTTCGTCGGGTCTTAAAAACTTACTTTTTCCAGCTAGCCGGCCTGGCCTGATCCCATGGGAAAATCTTTTTAGAGTTTTGACATTAATTTTAATTGAATTGTTTTTAACTAATGGGCCAAATTTATATTAGTTACTTTTAATATTTTTAACTTTTGTAAGATTTGTTTTTTATTTTTGGCTGTTCACCGCCCTGAGTCCGCAAGGAGAAGGGCAGTATATAAATTTAATTAATTAATTAATTAATTAATTAAATAATCAAGGAGAGAAACAACTTAGAACTAAGGAGAAATTTCCTGACAGTGAGGACAATTAATCAGTGGAACAACTTGCCTCCAGAAGTTCTGGATGCTCCAACATTGGACATTTTTAAGAAGATGTTGGATAACCATTTGTCTGAAATATTATAGGGTTTCCTGTCTGAGCAGGGGTTTGGTCTAAAAGACCTCCAAAATCATTTCCAACTTTGTTTTACTCTGCTCTGCTCTGCTCTGCTCTGCTCTGCTCTGCTCTGCTCTGCTCTGCTCCACACTCTACTCTACTCTACTCTACTCTACTCTACTCTACTCTACTCTACTCTACTCTCTTCAGGTTCAAGCCATTATCCAAACTGCTACCCTTGTAGAGGTTTTCTCAGCTATACGGACTCCTCTGGATATCCGGGGGGGGGGGGGGGGGGGAAATTAATCACTACATTTACAACAGCAACTAACATTCAGTAGACATTAATTGCTTTTCTTTATTAATTATCAGGATGTATTATTTATTTACTAGTTTACATCCAGGGGACTGCCTATTTTTTTAGGAGCTTCAGAAACAACACCAATTGCATTTTGTCACTCTAAAGTTTAAGCTACCCAATTTTCCCATTCCACTCCTTGAGTCCAAATACATTTCTCTCTTTTTGAGTAGTAGGAAGAGGTCAATAATGCAATCACAATAAAAAAAAAAAAATAAGAAAAATAGAAAAACTTGCCAGAAAGAGCAAATAGGGTTTCGAAGCAGAAACGGAACAATTTCAACATGCCATGAGGCAGATCCCTATTCTATACCCCACTGATTTCTTCGGCTGAGCTTCTAAAGGTCTCAAAACCATAGATGCCGTATGCCAACCTACGGCACGCGGCAGAATTTAGAGATGCGCATTTATTTCTAAAACGCAAATTCCAAGAAGCTGATAGAAATAAGGAAGCCCTGAGACCATCGAATGAAATGTATTTTGCTGTTTGCCTTTTGCCTTCCATTCGTGCGGATTGCAAAGTGGAGTTTGGTCTGGCAGTTAAAGGCACTGGAGTAGAAATCCGAGGATCATGAGGTCTAGTCATGCCTAGGGCAGAAAGCCAGCTGGGTGATTTGAAGCCAGTCACCCCCCCGTCTCTCTCTCTCTCTCTCTCTCTGCCCTAGGAAGAATAACAGAATCAGAATAAGAGAACAACAGAGTTGGAAGTCTGTAGAGATTCTCAGTCATCCAGGTCATGGTTGTCCCAAAAGTGCTTTTTCAGGAGGCAACTGGAATTTCTTTTATTTTTTTTTCTTTTGAAGACGGTTCACTTCTCATCTAAGAATCTTCTTCAGCTCTGGCAGGATAGTGGGGGAATGGAAGGATTTATTTTTCTTAAAATAATTTTTTATTTGAGTATAAATATTAAAAAAGACATAACATCACATATACACAACAAACATTTATACAACATATAAACAAAAAGATTGTGTTTCCTGCTTAAGCATTTTTTCAAAGTGACGTTCTACTTATAATATATTTCTTTACCTCTTCTTAATCTAATAGCATATACATATACATATACATATACATATACATATACATATACATATACATATACATATACATATATACATATATACATATATACATATATACATATACATATACATATACATATACATATACATATACATATACATATACATATACATATACATATACATATATATATATATATATATATATATATATATATATGTAGGTCTTTGGTTATTCGGGTCTTCTCCCGCGTAAAATTGGAAGTATCTTGGTGACATTTCGACGAAGTCTCATATATATATATATATTTGTTTTCTGAAATTTTCGCGGGTGTTTGTATGTAGGTCTTTGGTTATTCGGGTCTTCTCCTCCGTAAAATTGGAAGTATCTTGGCGACGTTTCGACGAAGTCTCATTCATCGTCTTCAGGCTGGTGTTTTCAGCTTCGTGCTTCTAGGAGCAATGTGAGATCGCAGCTGTTTCTTCCTTTTAACTGCTAGTGGGGGTGTGAACTGATTGGATGGAAGCTTGGCCAATCAGAGCTTAGTCAAGCCCCCAACCAATTGGAACACACCTCCACCCAATCAGAACACAGCCAAGCTCCCACCCAATCAGTTCACACCCCCCACTAGCAGTTAAAAGGAAGAAACAGCTGTGATCTCACATTGCTCCTAGAAGCAAGAAGCCGAGAACACCAGCCTGAAGATGACAAATGAGACTTTGTTGAAACGTCGCCAAGACACTTCCAATTTTACGCGGGAGAACACCCAAATAACCAAAGACGTGTGTGTGTGTGTGTGTGTGTGTGTGTAATATTTCCCCCTATATTTTTTGTTTATTTCTCATTTTTAACCAATTATACCATTTGTTCCAAATTTTGTAATAATCTGATTCTTCTCTTTCTTGTATTTCTTTGGTTAACCTATCCATTTCAGCGCATTCTAGAATTTTTTCTATTAATTCTATTTCATTTGGCGTTCTTTCTTGCTTCCAATTTTTTTGCGTAAATTATTCTTGCAGCTGTTAGTATGTGAAAAGTGAGATATTTGATATCTTTAGGATATGATTTATTAAAGATTCCTAATAAAAATGTTTCTGGTTCTTTGTCTATCTGCATTTCTGTTATTTGTTCCAACCATTTTTTAATGTCAGACCAAAACTTCTTAGCTGCCGGGCATGTCCACCATGAATGGAAGGATTTATATTCCTTTCAGACAGCTGGTCATTTGCATCCTTTTAGAGGGTCATTGAAGCACTTGGAGGTTTATCTGTGTCATCAGGGTCACCTGAGTAGCGAAAATGGTTCCTGTAGTCTCCAATTTTTGTAAGAATAAATAAATAATGGAAACTACAGGAACCAGGAGCACCACTCAGGTGACCCTGAGGACACAGATAAACCTCCAAGTGCTTCAATGACCCTCTAAAGGGATGCAAATGACCAGCTGTCTGTAAGGAGTATAAATCCTTTCATTCCCCACTATCCTGTCAGAGCTGAAGAAGCTTCTTGGAGGAGAAGCGAAATGTCTTCAGAAGAAGAAACAAGAAAGTCCATTTGCCTCCTGAAAAAGCACCTTTGGGACAACAGAGTTAGAACAAATCTTCCAACACAATTTCTGAAGGAGTTCCACTGATTGATTGTCTTCACTGCTAGGAAGTTTCTCATTAGTTCTAAGTTGTATCTCCCTTTGATGAGCTTCCATCTGTTGTTTCTTGTCCTGCCTTCAGGTCCTTTGGAAAATAGGTTGACCCCTCTTCTTTGTGGCAGCCCCTCAAATATTGAAACACTGCTATCATGTCACCCCAGTGCTTCTTTTCATTAGACTAGACATACCCAGATCCTGCAACTGTCCTTGATATGTTTTAGTCAGTGGTGGGCTTCAAATTTTTTTTACTACTCGTTCTGTGGATGTGGCTTGCTGGGCATGGCCAGGGGGTGTGACAGGCAGCACTCAGCCTTCTGAACCTCCCTGGAAGCAAAAACGTGACCCTGCACCCCATTTTGGGCCTAGTAGACCTCCCTGAAGCCCCCTGGGAGCAAAATGGGGCATGGTGGGGGGGGGGCACCACCCCCACCTGTGCCCTGTTTTGGGCCTAGGACCATGATAGTGAACCTATGGCATGCATGCCACAGGTGGCACATACAGCCATATCAGTGGGCACCTGAGTTCAGCTGATTTTCAGGCCTTCTGGGCCCACCAGAAGTAGGGAAACAGGCTGTTTCCTGCCTCTGGAGAGCCTCAGGTGGTGGTGGGGAAGGCCTGTTTTTTGCTGTCCCCAGCCCCCAGAGACTCTCTAGGAGTCTGGGGAGGGCTAAAACAGCCTTCCCCACCCCACCGGATGTCCCCCAGAGACCAGAAACAGCCCATTTGTTAACTTCCGCTGGGACCGTAAGTTGGCAAATGAGCCATTTCTGGCCTCCGGAGGACCTCTGGGGGAGTGGGGAAGGCCGTTTTTGCTCTCCCCAGACTCCTAGAAAGGCTCTGGAGCCAGGTGAGAGAGAAAAATGGGCCTATCAGGGCATTGCATGCCAGAAGCGGGGGGGGAGCAGGTGGGTGTTGCACACACATGCACGGGGCGCATACAATTATGGGTGTGGGCTCACACATGCATGACCCCCCCCCTGCCCTCCCAGCACACGATGGCAAAAAGGTTAGCCATCACTAGCCTAGGAGTTTCCCTGAAGCCCCCTTGGAAGTGAAAATGGGGTGTGGGAAAGCGCCCCCTGTGCCCCATTCTGGGCCTAGGAAGTCTCCCTGTTGTGACCCAAGCCCACGTAAGTAGTATGAAAATCAGTCAGTGAAAAAACAAACAAACTTTATTCGAACAGCTGAGAATTACTTCATTCCCAGAATTTGCTTTAATTTAGTCATTCAACTAAATTAAAGCAAATTCCTCCCAACACAAATTCCTCAGCTCTATCGCAAACCTTGGTCCAATTAGCAAACTGCCAAAGGCCTTTCTTGGCAAACATTCAGAAGTCACAGATACAAAAATAAATACAAGATATAGATGAAGAAGACGACGAAACTACCAACGTTGTTTTCTGGCACAGCCCAAATGCTGTTGCTGGTCTGTTTTAAGCCTTATGGGAGGGGCCAATCATCTTTTGGCCTTACTCCCGAGTCATCCTCTCTGCTTTAGCTGCTCCTGCCTTCTGGCAGCTCTTCTCATACGTGCACTAGGAACAGGCTCCTCCTGTTCCTCTGCCTCTCTACTGTCAGCCTCTGGAGGCTCCAGAGTCCGCACCTCACTCCCCGATGGCCCTGGCCCCATCTCTGCCTCTGACGCAGAGCCCTCATCTGGGCCTTCCTCAGCCTCCAGGACTGGCCCATGTTCTTCCTCAGCCTCATCGCTGTCCGACTCCACTGCCAGCTCTGTAGGCTGTTGGCGGACCACAACAATCCCTGCATTTACCTGGGAGCCAAAATGGGGCGTGTGGGGACTCCTGGAAAAGGTGTGGTTGGAAGTGGTGGAGCCAGCCAGCAATTTAACTACCAGTTCATCCAAACTGGCCCAAACTGGTTGAATCCCATGACTGGTTTTAGCCTCCAGGCCTTTAATCATCCTAGTTGCTCTTCTCTGCAAATTTTTCCCCAAAGTCTCAGCATCTTTTTTTTTTTTTTTTTTTTTTTGTAAAAAGCTGGAGATAATAAGAGAGCTTTCCACTTCAACCCATTGTCTTCTGAATGTGCCAAGTTATAATTCTTGGGATTCCTAGCTAGGAAGGATGAGTTATTCTAGAAGTTGTAGCCTAACACATCTTAAGAGAGCCAAGTTGTAAAAGCCTAATACAGTAAATGTTCTTTCATCATATTAGTGTTCATTAAGCTGCTTAAATGTTTTGCATAAAGTCAGCTAAGGAGTTCTTTATTTATTACCGTTTATTTTATGCTCAAACTTTATTGTCCTCACATGAACCTTTGCTCCTGAGTTGCAAGAAGAGAAGGAGAGCCGCGGGTTGGGAACGAAATGCTGATTTTTTTTAAAACCAGCTAATGTAGAACATCGAACATAGAATAATAAGCTTGGAAGGATCTTGGAGGTCTTCTCGTCCAACCCCTTGCTCAAGCAGGAGACCCTATAATATTTCTGAAAAATGGCTGTCCAGTCTCTTCGTGAAAACCTCTAGTGATGGAACATTCACAATTTCTGAAGGCAAGCCATTCCATTGATTATTTATTTATTGATTGATTGGTTTGATTTATATGCCACCTTTCTCCAGAGACTCAGGGCGGCTTACAATGCATTGCAGCAATAGCCTTCATACTTTTGTATATACCTGCTTAGTAGGGCTTTTGCCCCCCCCCCCCCAAAAGCGGTGTTCTTTTTTTTATATACAAAGTCAGCTTATTGCCCCCACAATCCGGGTCCTCATTTTACCTACCTCGGAAGGATGGAAGGCTGAGTCAACCTTGAGCCTGGTGAGATTTGAACTCGCAGTAATTGCAGGCAGCTGGCAGCTAAGTGCTATTTAACAGCGCTTTAGTCCAATGCTCCACCAGGCTCCTTGATCGTTCTCACTGCCAGGAATGTTTTCCTTAGCCCTAAATTGAATTTCTCCTTGATTAGTTTCAGAATAACAAAACAGCGGAATGGGATGGGGCCTTTGAGATCTTCTAGCCCAACCCCTGCTCAAGCAGGAAACTCTATACTATTTCAGACAAATGGTTGTCCAATTTCTTCTTAAAAACTACCAGTGTTGGAGCACTCACAATTTCTGGAGGGAAGCTGTTCCACTGGTTAATTATCCTCACTGTTAAGAAGTTTCTCCTTAATTCCAGATTGCTTCTCTCCTTGAATAGTTTCCATCCATTGCTTCTTGTCTTGTCTTCTGGTGCTTTGGAGAATAATTTGACCCCCTCTTCTTTGTGGCAGCCCCTCAAGTACTGAAAGACTGCTATCCTGTCACCCCAGTCCTTCCCTTTGTTAGACTAAACATACCAAAAGTTTAAATGAATTTCATTTCGTATATATCTGGCAACAGTGACTAAATATCCTTCTCTTCCCCACCCACCCACCCACCCCCTTCTTCTCTTTCTCTTTCTTACCTCCCTTCTCTAATTCTCCTGGCTCTTGCCTTGAGCTTGACAGACCAAAACAGCTTCCGACAAAATGCAAAGCCCATGCCATCGCAATTTATTTACCTTTGTGTGTGAGTGTGCGTGCAGTTTTGTAAGCTGTCGCGGGAAGCCTGCAATTTCCACCTTGCATCTGACTATTAAAGTAATTTCGAAGCCAAACGTGGTGTAAAGGAATCACAGAAGTTAGTCTTTTCCACTTAATCTTCTTTCATTCCTTCTTCCTTTTTTTTTTTTATCACGCATTTGGAATTGAAATGACGGCAGGTAGAAGGAGAAAATGACAGATCGAAAAGAGAAAACACTCCACTCAGAAGGGGTTGTTGTTGTTGTTGTTTTAGAAAGTCTCCCTGTTTTCCGAGTTGAATTCGCTTATTTGCTACGAACCTATCCCAAAAATAATTTAAAAAAAATAATAAATAAATCACAGCCCATAAGTACAGATTGATGGCTGTGCTGGAGATCTACAACAGCTAGAAATAAAGAAAGAAAGAAAGAACCATTTCTTTGCAATGGTTTCCCCAAAAGCTCTGGGCGATATGTCATGAATAAGAAGTATGCTATTTTTGTGTAATTAGAGAAACAGAAGATGGAAATGAGTTCCATCAGAGCAATCAAGAATGGTAATGTGGTAGGGATTTGTCCGTGCCTACTCGGCAAGCAAAAACTCAACGAGTATTTTATTTTATTATTGTCCTTATTTGGAGAGGAAGGGGTGGGTGTGTTCATTTTGCTTTTGTCAGCTGAAGACAACAAATGATGTTTTTGGAAGTCTGCTTGAGAGGAGGTGTTCTCACCCAGCCTTAGCAGAAGCAAGAAACAGGCTTTTTTTTGTCCCCAAAAACCCCTCTTTATTTACCTCTTGTGAATTAATGGCATTCACCCAACGAAAAGTCCAGGCAAGAGTCCTTCAGGGTGTAAACTGCAGTAACAGACCTTATCAGTTCCTTGCAATAATTTCCAGGCCGTGAGCTCCCAACCGAAAGGCTGCAAATTAAGTTCTGGCAAGCAGTCTTTGTGGCATGAAATGCAATGAGCAAGATCTTTAGAAATACGAACGGTTGTCTCCTACGACCACTACTCCCCTTTCCTTCTATTTATTCCCCAGCCAGGGAGGGGCCATTCAGCGTCCACATGTGCCTTGCTTCCCGAGTCGACTCTTTGTCCTCCGTTGTTCACCTCTTCTAACTGCTCTGTGCATATGTGCATCTGGAACAGGCCCCAGCTGTTCTTCCTCCTCACTCATCTCAGCCTCCAAAGGCAGCTGCCTCTCCGGTGGCTGGGAAATGTTGGACGGTCCTAGCTCTATCTCTTGCATCCAATGCAGATCATCCATCAGAGCCTTCCCCAGACTTCAGCACTGGCCAGATTCCTCCTCAACCTCCTCATCATCCAAGTCTGCTGCAAGCTCTGTTGGCAGCTGGGGGGCCACAACAAAAATATATAAATTTAAATCTTCTTCTTCTTTTCCTTTTTGAAGGCAAAGATGTCATTTTTGCATTTCAGGTTGGAAACCCAGCATGGGATTGTTGTTGTTATCGTAGCTCAGCCACTAAGTTGCACCCAACTCTTTGCAACCACATGACCATAACATGCCAGGCCTTCCTGTCCTCCACGGTCTCCTGCAGTTTGCCAAAATTCATGTTGGGAGGGCATTTTATCAGGTTCGCCTGATTCGCCAGTTGCGTCCCTTTCTGGATCGGGACTCGTTATGCACGGTCACTCACGCCCTCGTCACCTCCCGTCTGGACTATTGTAACGCTCTCTACATGGGGCTCCCCTTGAGGAGCACCCGGAAGCTCCAGCTGGTCCAGAATGCAGCCGCGCGGATGGTGATGGGAGCGACGTGGCGCTCCCATGTGGCTCCCCTCTTGTGCAAGCTGCACTGGCTCCCAGTGGTCTTCCAGGTGCGCTTCAAGGTTTTGGTTACCACCTTTAGAGCGCTCCATGGCTTAGGACCAGGGTACTTACGAGACCGCCTTCTGCCACCAATAGCCTCTCACCGACCAGTCCGTTCCCACAGAGAGGGGCTCCTCAGGGTGCCGTCGGCCAAACAGTGTCGACTGGCGGCCCCCAGGGGGAGAGCCTTCTCTGTGGGGGCACCTGCCATCTGGAATGAGCTTCCCCCAGAGATACGGAGAATTGAGGACTTATGCACTTTCCGCCGTGCCCTAAAAACGCTTCTATTCCAACAGGCGGGGCTGGCCTAACTCTCCCTTTTAAATTGGTTTTAAATTGGGTTTTTAAATGTTTATATAAATTGGTGGTTTTAAAGTTTCGAGCCTAAATTTAATCTTTTTAAATAGTTTTTACCTTTTGTATGTAAAGTGTATTTTATTTTTGGCTGTTCACCGCCCTGAGTCCCTCTGGGAGTAGGGCGGTATACAAATTTAAATAAATAAATAAATAAATGTTTATTGCATCAATGACATCCTCTAACCATCTCATCCTCTGCCGTCTCCTTTTGCCTTCCATCTTCCCCACCATCAGGATCTTTTCCAAGGAGTCCTGTCTTCTCATTAGGTGGCCAAAGTATGTGTCAGCATTCCAAGTTGTACACCCATAGAAAAGAAAACTCTGAGGCAAGCGAGTTCTTCAAGGAACAGTTTATTGGATACATCATATTGGCACAACTGGTGAAAGCCGCCTCTGAAATTTCCCACGGCTTTCACTTGATTAAAAGTAAAAGTTTCCCCTCCCCTCCCCAAGTCACTGGTCACCCTGTCCAATCCAAGTACACAAAGAATGGATCAAAGCTGCGCAGTCAAATAAAAAATACACATGACAGCAAAGTAAAATGTAGTTTAATATTTTACATATTATTATATTTTATGTCTTGAATTTTAAGTAAAGTTTTGAAGTGATTATTTTAATACGTGTTAAAATGTTTGTAAGAAAATATATAACTTAATTGTAAATTGTAATTTTTTTTTACTACTTAACTCTCCCCCCCCCCACCCCGGCTTGTCCGCTATTTTTTGGAAGCAGACCTGGCAACCCTATTACTGAGGGAAGGAAGACTTAAAAGCTTATATGGACCTTTTTGTGAAAGAAGAAATAAAAATGAATTGATGATTTATAGCACGGATGTGTCAGGGTTCCAAGTAACATACCCACAGAAAACAAATCTCCAAGGCAGGCAATTTCCTCAATGAATAAGATTATTGAATATGTCATATTGGCACAGGCCGGAAAAAACCGACTCTGATACTTCCTGCAATTTTCACCTAATTAAAAGTAAAAGTTTATCACTTTCTCAAAGCAACCAGTCACATGGTCCAATCAGAAAGCTGTGCAGTTGCTAGGTGACTCCAGTCTCCTCCTTCCAAGCACCTGCAGGAATGTCCTTGGTTCCCAAGAGAAAATATTTTGTTTTAACTACAACCCCCCCCCCCCAACTATCTCTATTCCCCACTCCCTATCCCTCAGCTCCAATGAAATCTCAAAATGGCCTCAGTCAGGCCAACTTCAGGTTTGACAGCGTAGTCAAACTCGTCATGCCACATTGATGTCATGTGAAGTATTGTGACGTTTTTTGCTTTTATGGAGCTGGGGTAGGTGTGGCCCTTGTGTGATGCATCTGGCCCATAGGCTGCCAGTTTGACACCCCTGATTTATAGATTTGAAGATGAAGAAAGATATGGACTAACTGAGGGGTTGACAGGATTTATAAAATAAGGAGAAGGTAATAGTTTTTAATAATGGTTTATAAGATGTAATATATTAATAAGGTTTTAATTGTCCAACTGTTGAAAATAAGCTTGAACATCATTTATATGTTTCTTCACTTTGGGATTTGTTTGTTTGTTTGCACTTTTTTTGTTTCTCTTTCTTTTCATTTCTCTTTGATTCGCCTTTTATTCTATGAAAATTTGTAATAAATATAAATAAATATTCTAAATAAATAGAAATAAGTTAAATAAAAGACACTTCAAAACTTCTTCCCTCGAGTCATGTTGCATGAAGAGAAAAACGCAATTACCGGTAGAAGATATTAAAAAAATGCAGGAGAATTTTCTTCCATAATTCTATTCTCTATTTGGGAGATAGCTGGAGTTTGGAAAGGAAAAAAAAAAAAAAAACCCCACACCAACACTTTTGGATTATGGCTGAGGTTGTCCCAATTCATTTGAGTGCAGGAAAAAATACTTAGAGTGAACAGCCTGAAATGAAATGTTCCAAAGCTGTCATTTGAAGGTTGTGTGTGTGTGGCGGGAGACACAAGCTAATTTTGCAGTTTAAAAGCTCCCTATTCTATATAACCCTATAAATTGACCTCACTGTAAATAAAACATCCTCAGGAAGAAATCTCTTCCTAAAGTGAAATAGCCTGTATGAGAACCATTGGCCCATTAAAAGAATCTGCTTAGTTATTTTTATTATTATTATTTTCATTGTGTCACCAAGTTTAGGAAAGTTTAGGAAAAATACCACATTATTGCAATAGATTCCTCTCCTGACCAAACTATTGGGAGAGGAGAGGAGAGGAGAGGAGAGGGGAGGGGTGGGGAAGAGGGGGGAGGGAAGGAGAGGAGAGGAGGGGGTAAGAGCAATGGTGGGATTCAGCCAGTTCGCACCACTTCAGGAGAACCATTGTTAACTTTCTGAGCAGTTTGGTGAACTGGTTGTTGGAAGAAATCATTAGGGCGGAGAACCGGTTGTTAAATTATTTGAATCCCACCACTGGGTAAGAGAGGGGAGGAGAGGAGAGGAGTGGGGATGAGAGGCTAGGGTAAGAGAGGTGAGTTAAGGGCAAAAGAAGGGAAGAGAAGGGAAGAGAGGAGAGGAGAGGGGAAGGGGAGCGGAGGGGAAGAGAGGAGAGGAGAGGGGAAGGGAAGGGAAGGGAAGAGGAGAGCGGAGAGGAGGGGAGGGGAGGAGAGGGGAAGAGGAGAAGAGAAGAGAAGAGAAGAGAAGAGAAGAGAAGAGAAGAGAAGAGAAGAGAAGAGAAGAGAAGAGAAGAGAAGATGGAAGGGACCTTGGAGGTCTTCTACTCCGACCCCCTGCTCAAGCAGACTCTATACCATTTCAGACAAATGGCTGCCCAAACTCTTCTTAAAAATCTGTGGCTGTCCAATCTCTTCTCCTAATTTCTTAGATGCTCCCTTCTACGTTTGGTGAAAAATGTGAATTTGCCTCCCGCCTTTTTTCTTCTTCTTCAATCTTTCTTGCCACAGTTGCTGAGTGAACCACTACGTCAGTTGTCCAGTTAGTAACACGGTTGTTAAATGAACGGGGTTTCCCAATGCCTTTGCTTGTCAGGTGGCCGCAAAAAGGGATCACGTGACCCCGGGGGACTGCAACCGTCACAAAGACATGCCCGTTGCCAAGCATCCAAATTTTGATCACATGACCCCGGGGATGCTGCAAACTGTCATAAGGCGTGGGCGTGGCTTGGTGGGGGGTAATGTGACTGGGTGAGCGTGGATAACTTTTTTTTTTTTTACTTTTAAAAACATTTTTTCTTTTTCTTTTCTTTTTTTTCTGGAAAAGTTTTTCAGTTTTATTTCTTATACACATAATATAAAATGTACATTTTCCTATACATACTTAATCCTACATATAGATGTTTTCCTTAAAGAAAGTATTAAAATAAGGCATTTTAATTATATTCGGAGTGCTCTTCTACTCTTTCTTCCCTCGTTTCGCAACAAACCTTCTTCTTCTTCTCCTCTTTCCCTTTGCTCCCTTTTCTCCTCTCCTACTTTCTCCTTCCTCCTCTCCCACCTCATCCTACTTCCCCTTCCTTTCCCCCTCTCTTCTCTTCTTTTTCCCCTACTCACCTTCTCTCCTACTCCTATCCCCTACCCTTCCTTCCTCTCCTTTTCCCTTTCTTCCATTCCTCTCCCTCCCTCTCCTCTTCCTACCCTCTCCTCCTCTCTCCTTTCTATCTTCTTTGCTATTCTCCTTGTTTGGTTTCCAAGCAACTCCTGTATTCTAATAGTATATACTTTTTTTCAATTTCTTTTCAGATTTATTCTATCAGTATTATCATCATAATTGTACACTTATTCTTATTATCTTCTTTCTTTCCCCCTTCCCATCCCCCTTTTTCATTTACTCTGGTGTCGTCTGGGTTTCTATTTCTTTTTTATCCTCTCCCCCATTTAACTTTCTATTATCTAAATCATTAGGGTCAATAGGGGGCAGGGATTTTTGCTACCGGTTCTCCGAATTACCCCCTGCCATCACTATCGGATCGGGCAATCCGGTCTGAACTGAGAGCATTTCAACCCTGGCTAGAAGTCTCTTTTTTCAGTGCCTTCTCTAAATCATGACTAAATAAATGGTTGTAAGTCGAGAACTACCTGTTGTACATTTGCAGCCTGGAGTCATCCTGGACTCACATTCTGAAAAATTGAAGAGATGGAGGCCTACAAGGGCATTGTTGTTTTTTCCTGCAGTCATCCCACTATTATAGAACACCTTATTCCCCAAATCTTGATTAGTTGCAACCTTCTTAGACTTTAGGTAAAGGTAAGGGTTCCCCTCACACATATGTGCTAGTCGTTCCTGACTCTAGGGGGCAGTGCTCATCTCCGTTTCAAAGCCAAAGAGCCAGCGCTGTCTGAAGACGTCTCCATGGTCATGTGGCCAGCATGACTCAACACCAAAGACGCACGGAATGCTGTTCCCTTCCCACCAAAGGTGGCCCCTATTTTTCTACTTGCATTTTTTACAGGCTTTCGAACTGCTAGGTTGGCAGAAGCTGGGACAAGTCACGGGAGCTCACCCCATTATGTGGCACTTAGGGATTTGAACCGCTGAACTGCTGACCTTTCGATCGACAAGCTCAGCATCTTAGCCACTGAGCCACCGCTTTAGGAACGTTAGGAGGTTATTAAAAACAGAATTGTTCAAAACACCCTTTGATTTATAGTCAGCTCCTTGGCTTTCCAACACATTTTCATGGGTCGTTTTACAATTTTATCCATGCTTCAATTATCATATTGTTATATAAAATTATCCATCGCATGAACATTTTTCTTGTTCAGATTGTAACTCACTAAGAGTCTCTCAATTGTGTCAGGCTAAATCAATCAAGAAACCAATATTTTTTTTAATTTTTTTTTTTAAATGATGCCTGTAATAATAAAACCCACCTTACCTGACAGCAAAGTTGAAGAATGTAATAGCCCATCATCCACATACTAACAAAACTTCCTGGACAGGACAGGACAGGATAGGACAGGACAGGACAGGACAGGACAGGACAGGACAAGGCAAGCTTTATTGTCTTTTTTTTTTTTTTTACTATGACCCTTAAAGATGAAATCCTGTTTTCTGCTCTCAAAAGTAAGTATATATCTACCCATACACATACATAACACACATATGCACGTGCTATATACATACATATGGAAATACACACATGCACACATATGATTAGGCTGTTATTTACTGCTTGATTACTTCTCTGAGTTTTTAGCTTTTGCCTCTGTCTCTTTGGAATCACTTTTTTCAGTGATGTTGTAACTTTGAGCAGTCACTAAATGAAATATTGAGAGTCGAGGACTATTTGTCAGCCCGGAAAACATTTTGGAAACTTTCAGGGCTGCCACAGCCATGCCGGTTGCAGCTGTGGGAACGTGAGTGGGGAAATAGAGATGACTGGGGGAGGGGAGGGGAATGTAGCCAAAATAACTGTGAGGGATCTCACGAAGATCGATGGTTCGTTGAGGGCACTTCCAAGAAAAGTCAGCACACAATGATGCAATCAAATTAAGTTTATTTATTTTATTTTATTTTATTTTATTTTATTTTATTTTATTTTATTTTATTTTATTTTATTTTATTTTATTTTATTTTATTATTTTATTTTATTTTATTTTATTTTATTTTATTTTATTTATTTTATTTTATTTTATTTTATTTTATTTTATTTTATTTTATTTTATTTTATTTTATTTTATTTTATTTTATTTTATTTTATTTTATTTTATTTTATTTTATTTTATTTTATTTTATTACCGCCTTTCTCCTAGTGGACTCAGGGCGGTGCACAGCCAGGAATAAAAAACACTTCAATGCAAAATTTAAAATTTGTAAAAGAATTAAACAATTTTTGGCCCAAAAAATTTAAAAACCCATAAACAATTTAAAATTAAAAACCCATAGACAATTAAAAAGCTAAAGAGTGGGGGGGGAGGTTTACACCAGCCCAGCTTGACAAAAGAAAAAAGTTTTTAGAGCACGGCGAAAGGCCTGGAGATCAGATATCATACAGATCTCTGGGGACAAATCGTTCCAGAGGGCTGGTGCAGCCACAGAGAAGGCTCTCCCCCTGGGGGTCGCCAGCCGACATTGCCTGGCTGATGGCACCCTGAGGAGTCCCTCTCTGTGGGAGCGTACTGGCCGGTGGGAGGCTATCGGCGGCAGAAGGAGGTCCCGCTAGTACCCAGGCCCTATGCCATGAAGCGCTTTAAAGGTGGTAACCAACACCTTGAAGCACACCTGGAAGACTACCGGAAGCCAATGCAGCTCACGCAGGAGAGGTGTCACATGGGAGCGCCCCCTTGCTCCCATAATCCCCCGCGTGGCCGCATTCTGCACCAGTTGGAGCCTCCGGGTGCTCCTCAAGGGGAGCCCCATGTAGAGAGCATTACAGTAGTCCAGGCGGGAAATGACGAGTGCCTGAGTGACTGTGCGTAAGGAGTCCTGATCCAGATAGGGATGCAACTGGTCTGGATTGAGCCCATGGATCAGTCCTGTAGGAAGTTAGAACAAGAGCAGGCAAAGAGCAGCCTCTCTGCAGGGGTTCTTATAGGGGTCCCTGGCCCCTCCCTTACCAATGTGTGAGGGGGCCAGAGGGCCATTAACTCTCCCCAATGGGGCTGCAGGGGCCGGAACCCCTTGACCCACCAGTGGGATCAAAAGTCCCTCTTTGCTCCCATCTGATGGCCCTTTTAAGAAACTGCCATGGCTGGCACAAAACACCTAACAATAACATTCTTTCCCGTGGGAGCCAAGGATGTCCCCACCAGTTCAGAGGTGGTATTCAGCAGGTTCTGACCAGTTCTGGAGAACCAGTAGGGGAAATTTTGAGTACTTCAGAGAACCGGTAAATACCACCTCTGACTGGTCCCGCTCCCATCTATTCTCTGCCTCCTGAGGAAATGGGGATTTTGCAGTAATCTTCCCCTAGAGTGGGGAGGGAATGGAGATTTTACAGTATCCTTCCCAGGGGTAAAATCCAGCAGGTTCTGACAGGTTCTGGAGAACCGGTAGCAGAAATATTCAGTAGTTTGGAGGACTGGCAAATACCACCTCTGGCTGTCCTCAGAGTGGGGTGGGAATGGAGATTTTGTAATATCCTTCAACCAGGAGTGGGGAGGGAATGGGGATTTTGCAGTATCCTTCCCCTGCCATGCCCACCAAGCCACACCCACAGAACTGGTAATAAATTTTTTTGAATCCCACCACTGCACCAGATGTTTGGAAGGCATGGACCAAAGACAGCCAGACTAGGGGTTGTGACCTGATTGGACCATGTGATGGACGTCTGACCTAAGATCAAGAACTTTAGGTTTTAATTTGGGTGGGGAAAACCTCGGGTCCTTCAGAGTCAGGTTGTCAAGATTCAGGTTAATGTCAAGGTTCCAAGCAAGACCCCCAACGAAAGAAGACACGAGGCTATAAGTTCCTCAAAGTTCCGTTTTATTAGAAATGTCATATTGGCACATCTGGGAAAACCCGAATCTGAAAGCTTCCAGGTTTTCCCCACCCAAAGGAAAGTCCAAGTCCTTGCCCAGAACCCACAAGTCCATCACATGGTCCAATCAAAGCACCATCCCAACTGGAGATACCTCCCAGTCATGCCACTGCAGGTGCAGGGCAAGATGTCCTTGACTCTCTGAGAAAGGAATGTTATTATGGCTAGATATCCCTCCAACTCCATACAATTTCCCCCTCCCAGTTTCCCACAGCACTAAATGTGGCAGCCCTGAAGATCCAAAGAAAAAGATGGCCTCCAGGGCTGACATGGGTTTTTACCAGCTGTGCCAATATGGCATTCCTAATAAATTCTTACTTTGAGGAAACTCCAGGCCTCAGAGTTTTTATTGCGTTGGGTTTGTACCTTGGAATCCTGACACTATCTGTACTCCAACAGTAAATATCAGCCTAATCAAGGAACCACCAAGGACATCCCCAGCAAGCCAGTAGTATATAAACAGAGAGCAAAGCCAACACCCTTCTAGCACTGATGATGTAACCAAGTTGGGTCATGAAACATCCACAAGAAAACCTCCAAAGCTCAGAAAACATCCAGGATCCCACAGTTCAACACTGAGCTATAAATATTCTCTTCTACTGGTTGTCGGGTTTTGTGCCTTATGTTATTAATAATGTTATGGATCTAATTAGTCTAAACTTGATTTCTTTATTCCAAAAATAATCATACTTCCTCTTAGACATACCTTATGCAGCCTTCCCCAAACAGGGCAAATTCTTCAATATGAATTTTTATATTAACATTCCCCCCCCCCTTCTGTTTCTAAAGTAAGACATTTGAAATTGATCAACTGACATCAGTGCTGGCTTCTATGGTATCGTAGGTTTTCCTTGCCAATTTTTTTGAATGTTCCCTTCTTGCTGTGAACTCATCATGGCATAATCACCAACTGGGCACGCAAGCTGAGAAGATATCTCAGATCTTCAGAAGGAGAGTATGGAGGAGCGCTGGGAGCTGAGCTTCTTTTTCAGATCCAAATTAATAATGGCTGATAAATCTGCTACAAGGATTACTGTGATATTATACTGACAGGCCCTATTTGCACAATGGTGTTTAGCAGAATGGGAATAAATAATTGGGACAAGAGGTAGGTGAGCATAGCTAATTGTACTCAGATTGCCTGCAATGTGGGATATAAATACAGCATTAATGTTGTCTTCTGTGTGTGTGTGTGTGTGTGTGTGTGTGTGTGTGTGTGTGTGTGTGAGAGAGAGAGAGAGAGAGAGAGAGAGAGAGCAAAAAGAGAGAGAAAGAGGGGAAAGAGAGACAGAGACAGAGATAGGGAAAGAGAGAGAGAGAGAGTGAAAGGAGAGAAAGGGGGAGGGAGAGAGAGACACAGAGAGACACAGAGAAAGAAAGAGAGAGAGAGAGAGAGAGAGAGAGAGAGAGAGAGAGAGAGAGAGAGAGAGAGAGAGAGAGAGAGAGAGAGAGATCGGCCATCAGATTCAACCAGGAGTTTTCAGTTATTTTAGATTATTTGGTATATTGGTATCTTGAGAAAATGGCTACCTCAAGGGAAGACTTGCCTTTTTATAAAATGACTGACATGATAGACCTGGACGTTTACAGAATATCTTACTTTTTGGGAAAGCAAATTAGAAAAAGAGATGTCTACCTTTCCCTGTTCCTCCTCATCTCCAAGGTTATTCTTAAGCCCACCAAAAGTCTTCTTTCTTTCTAGATAGCTAAATGGAGTTTCCAACAAACTTATTTGTAGCCCACCTTTCACTAGACTCCCCTCCCCCCTTAATAATCTTTATGGAGCTTTCGTGTGATTCATGAGGCATATGACAAGAGAGAGAGAGAAGGAGAAAGAAAAAGAAAAAGAAAGTCAGAGAATGAGAAAGAAAAACACAGAGAGTAAGAAAGAGAGAGAAAGTGAGAAAGAAAAACAAAGAGAAAATGTAAATCAGAGAATGAAAAAGAAAATGTAAGAAAAGGAAAACAAGAAAGAGAGAGGGAGAGAAAGAAGAAGAAAATGAGAAAGAGAGAGAATGAGAGAGAAAGACATGCAGAAGAGAGAGAGAAAGAAAGTCTAAGTATGAGAAAGAGAGAAAGTGAAAGAAAGAAAGAAAGAAAGAAAGAAAAAAGAAAGAAAGAAAGAAAGAAAGAAAGAAAGAAAGAAAGAAAGAAAGAAAGAGAGAAAGAAAGAAATATGGTAAGGGAAAGATAAACAAAAGAGAAAAAGAGAATGAAAGAGGATGAGAAAAAGACAATGAGAGAGAGGAAAGAGAGAGAGAGAAAGGAAAAAGAACAAAAGAACAAAAGAATGAAAGAGAGAAAAAGAAAGAATTAAAGAAAGAGAAGAAAAAGGGAAAGAAAGAATAAGAATGAAACAGAGAGAGAAAGAGAAAGAAGGAAGGAAGGAAGGAAGGAAGGAAGGAAGGAAGGAAGGAAGGAAGAAAGGAAGGAAGGAAGGAAGGAAGAAAGAAAGAAAGAAAGAAAGAAAGAAAGAAAGAAAGAAAGAAAGAAAGAAAGAAAGAAATATGGTAAGGGAAAGATAAATGAAAGAGAAAAAGAGAATGAAAGAGGGTGAGAAAAAGACAATGAGAGAGAGGAGAGAGAGAAAGGAAAATAGGAAAAAAGAACAAAAGAATGAAAGAGAAAGAAAGAAAGAAAGAAAGACAGAAAGAAAGAAAGGGAGAAAGAACAAGAATGAAACAGAGAGAGAAAGAAAGAAAGAAAGAAAGAAAGAAAGAAAGAAAGAAAGAAAGAAAGAAAGAAAGAAAGAAGGAAGGAAGGAAGGAAGGAAGGAAGGAAGGAAGGAAGGAAGGAAGGAAGGAAGAAAGAAATAAAAAGAAAAAGAGTAAGAAAAAGAGTTGAGGCATTGACCAAGAGAAGTAAGTGAACTCTGGAGTCAAACAACTTCAATTAGATGGAAAAATGGTTTTGTCGTCCCCCCACCCCCCCACCCCCATATGAAGAAAAACATATGGGGAATGTTTTTCTTCCCTTCTTCAATATGGTCTCTATTTGTTCATGGAGAGTGAATGCCCTGGGGTGAAATCTATCAGCAAGCATGCTCATCTCCTACTTTAAAACACTTATTCACAAGCTCCCATCTTTTTTTCTCTTCCTTTTTGTGCTTCTCAGCTGTTGGTTTTGCTTCGGCAGCCTCCGCACAGATCCAAAGGTAGAGAAGATCTTATGTGAAGGTCTCCAGGGAGTCCTGTGCATTTTGAGCTCCCCTAGTTCTGGAGGGAGCATAAAAATTCACATTAACCATCAGTAACCTTTGCTTTAAGGGAGAGGGGGAAAATCCATATATATATATTGCAGATAGACTCTTACAGTCTTCTCTTTGCATTTCAGGCCAGGATAGACAGATCCATACTTCACAGATATATTCAAGCCCAAGGGCCATGCAGAGCTTCGGATGGTGACTTCACTTTGACAAGGTTGGGTCGATTCTCCTCTTCCAAACAACTTGATGGAGAGGAGAGATGCCCTCTGCAAAGCAGTGGTGTGAGTCTATCACGCCCCCTTAGGGTCTTTTGAGAACTTTCATAACTTTGGAGAGCTTGAGAAGTTTCTGATCATTTTTTCCCCCTAAGACCGTGCTTCCTCCCATCTCTTTCACATTCCCCCCACCCCCCAACCCTGATTTTTAAAAAGTAAGAGAACTTTAGCTTAGTTCCTCAGGCCAACCAAGCCAGAGAGAGAGATGAATCTAGCTGTTTACGGGTCAACGCTGAACAAGGCAACTTCAACGATTCAAGCCCGAAACAGATCTCTTTCTGATGGAAGTTGATATTTGTAACTCAGATTTGAACTGTGAGATCCTTGGTGCTTGGTGTACTTTTTTTCAAAAGGCAACTGGACTTTCTTCCTTTGTTTTTCTCCTTGAAGATGTTTCACTTCTCATCTGAGAAATTTCTTCAGTTCAGTTCTTCAGTCAGAACTCAAGAAGGCTTCTTGGGTAGCAATAGCACTTTGACTTCTATGCCACTTCATATTGCGTTTACAGCCCTCTCTAAGTGGTTTACAGAATCAGCCTATTGCCCCCAACAATCTGGGTCCTCGTTTTACCGACCTCGGAAGGATGGAAGGCTGAGTCAACCTCGAATGGATGAGAATCAAAACATCTTCAAGGGGGGAAAAAAAACCAAAGTCCAATTGCCTCTTGAACAACTAGAACCTGGATGATTGAGAATCTCCAGAAACATTGGTACTTGATGGTCTCCTAACACTGCTAGCATGGATGATGTTATCTACAGAGATGGTATTCAGCCGGTTTGTACCAGTCGTACTGAGAATGCTCAGGAAGATAAATCTATCTCAGCATCTACTTCTGTCCTATTATCGTGGCACCATTGAGAGTGTCCTGACATATGGCATTCTTGCATGGTATTTTATTTATTTATTTATTTTATTTCAACTTGTATACCGCCCTTCTCCCCGGGGGGACTCAGGGCGGTGAACAGCCAGATTAAAACACATATAGTACAAATATTAGAAAAAACTAAAATTAAATTAAATCATTGGCGTTTCAGTATTAAAATCTCAGATCTTCAAACCTCGTTGTTTGAGGAAGTTGCATAACATTCTCAGAGATTCTTCCAGTGGTGAAATCCAATTTTTTTTTTTTACTACCGGTTCTGTGAGCATGGCTTGGTGGGCGTGGTGTGGCTTGGTGGGCGTGGCAAGGGAAGGATACTGCAAAATCTCCATTCCCACCCCACTCCAGGGGAGGGATACTGCAAAATCCCCATTCCCTCCCCACTCCTGGGGGAAGGATATTGCAAAATCTCCATTCCCACCCCACTCTGGGGCCAGCCAAAGGTGGTACTTGCCGGTTCTCCAAACTACTCAAAATTTTCGCTACTGGTTCTCCGAACTGCTCAAAATTTCTGCTACCGGTTCTCCAGAACCTGTCAGAACCTGCTGGATTTCACCCCTGGTTACAATCCTGGTTACAGTCCCACCCTGCTTACAATCTTTTTGGACTGTTGCCTTCTGGCAGAAGATACAGAACAATTAAAACTCAGGCCACACATTTTCTGAATAGTTTTTATCTCAGAGCTATAATTGCACTCAGCAATGAACTAAAGGGCCACCATCAGTGAGCTGTTGGGCAGCATTACTTGATCTGTTGTGTGGATGTTTGTGTTTAACAGTAACAGAGTTGGAAGGGACCTTGGAGGTCATCTAGTCCAACCCCCTGTTCACGCAGGAGAACCTGTACTAGGGATTCGAACCGCCGAACTGCCCACCTTTCTGATCAACAACCTCAGTGTCTTAGCCACTGAGCCACCTAGTCAGACTGGTTTAAGGGGGGGGGAATTTTTGGTGTGTGTGTTTGTGTGTGTTTGGGGATTGTTATGTGTGTTGGACCTGGTCTTTGGGTGTTAAGTGAATTTTGTTGTATGGGTATAGTACAGTGATGGCTAACCTTTTTGCTGTCACGTGCCAAAAGCGGGGGGGGGAGTGCGGGGGGTTGTGGGTGCGGGTGCCCACATCCATAATTCATTTTTTTAAAAATTTTTATTTATACAAATCAACAGTACAATAAGTAACATTTTCGGTTCCATGGTGCATAAATAGATACATAAACTTTTATCTTGTCATACATATACATATACTATTACTTCTTATAAGTAAATAAGTGGACGTAATAGTGCTAGATTTTATCTTAATGATTATTACACATAATAATACACAGTAATATATATATACTATCTCGTTGTTTTCCTTCTCTCCAACCACTCGTACCACATACCCCACACACCGTAATACTCCGAACCTGTTCTGTCGTTGATTTCTAGGGACAATTTATTCATTTCTGCACATTCCAATATTTTCTTTATAACAAGTTCTTCTGGAGGTAATAATTCAATGCACCCCGCCCTCCCGCACATGCACACGTCACCCCCATACACACTTCCCCTGCTTTTGGCATGTGATGGCATGGTGGGCCCGGTAGGTCCATTTCTCCCACTCCCCAGTAGGCTCCAGAGGCTTTCTAGGAGCCTGGGGAGGGCAAAAACAGCCTTCCCAATCCTCCTGGAGGCCTTCCGGAGGCTGGAAACAGCCAGTTTCCCAACTTCCGGTGGGACCAGAAGGCCTGAAAATCAGTTGTGCGCACCGGAGTTGAGCTAGAGCAACACTCGCGTGCCCACCAATATGGCTCCGCATGCCACCTGTGGCACCCGTGCCATAGGTTCGCCATCACAGGTATAGTGTTTATACACGTACAATGACAATAAATTTATTATTATTATTACTAAATGTCTGGACGAACTAGTAGTGGAGATTGTGAGTGGGCCCATCCACCCACCTCAGCTCCATGCCGTCCTATTTAGGCATATTTTCAAGGCCTCCCTTGAAAGGTGGTGAGCTGGTGGTAAGAATATTGGAAACCCACCGCTGGTTACCTAGCGTGGTCATGAAACATCTTCAAGGAAATCACCAAGCTCAGAAAGCACCAAGAACCAGACATATTTCCACAAGCCAAACCAATGTTGTTCCATTGAACTCATCAACCCAATTGAACTGAATGCACAAACAGAACAAAACAAAGATTATATTGAGGAGTTCAACATGATATCGCCCTAGTAGACTTGGGGATAGTTTTGACATCTGTAGACATCTGTCCTGTTTCCCCAGGCACTCTGAGATATCACTGTTTGTACAACATAGAAAAACAGAGTTGGAAGTCCAATTACCTGCTCAAGCATGGGACCTTATACCATTTCAGGCAGGTACCTATCCAGTCTCTTCTTAAAAGCCTCCAGTGGTAGAGCACCCCCAACTTCTTAAAGCAAGTCATTCTACTGATTAATTATACTCACCATTAAGGAAAGTTCTCCTTAGCTCTAGGTTGGTTCTCTCCTTGGTTAATTTCCATCCATTGATTCTTGTCTTGCCTTCAGGAGCTTTGGAGAATAGGTTTTTTTTTTTTTTGACAAAAATAATTTGCTTTTATTTTAGATTCAGTTTCATTACTGTGCTTGAACTACTACAGCTGGGCTTTGAGTTATTGTACAATCCAAACAGTTTCAGTCAGAAACTCTAAGACTTAACGTGCAATGGTTATTAATAATAATTAGCTCCTTGGTTTCTTGATAGAAAAAAGGCTATCTACAAGCGTTTGTTTAACCACAACAAAAGTATAATTAGCTGATCCCACTTAGTAAATCTGTAGGTATGCCAACTCATACCAAACTGCTACTTTTACAAAAAGAAAGAGAAAGGAAAGAAAGAAGAAAGAAAGAAAAGAGGGGGGGGGGAAGCAATAATACAGTTCATTTTTCCAGTCCTTTTTGCACAAAATTTATTTACAATGTATACATACTGTATATGCTCCATGATGGGACTATGGAAAAATGCACGACTGATGTTTTTTTGGAGAATAGTCAAACTTTGAAGAATAGTTTGACCCCCCCTCATCTTTGTAAGTGCCCCTCAGATATTGGAACACAGCTATCATGTTACCCCTCGTCCTTCTTTTCACTCGCCCTTCTTTTCACTTTTTACCCAATTCCTGCAACTGTTCATCATACGTTTTAGCCTCCAGCCCCCTAATCATTCTTCTTGCTCTTGTCTGCATTCTTCCTAGAGTCTCAATGTCTTTTGCATATTGTCATGACCAGAACTGGAGGCAGTATTTTGAGTGTGGTCTTCCTAAGGCTTTGTAAAGCGATACTCGAACTTCACGGGATCTAGATTCTGTCCCTCTCTTAATGCAGTCTAGGATTTCATTGGCTTTTTTGGCTACTGCTGCACACGGCAGACAATATAACATCCGGATGCAGGCAAGGGAGGCCTCTTTTGCAAGCTTACCTGTGACATGCATGGGTGCTCACTGTGGACCCAAGTCACAAGTGAACGATTGTTATCTTGATCCCTGTTTGCTTGTTACATTACACGCTTGGAATAATGCATCACCGGGTTTTTCGCCAGTGCTGACTCTGAAATTTCAATTTCACAACTGGCTTTGTAGTTTTGGAAACAGTTCAAAACGTGTAATTCCCTAGGCATCCCAAAGCAGCAGCAGCAGCTGCTGCTGCTGCTGCTTCTTCTTCTTCTTCTTCTTCTTCTTCTTCTTCTTCTTCTTCTTCTTCTTCTTCTTCTTCTTCTTCTTCTTCTTCTTCTTCTTCTTCTTCTTCTTCTTCTTCTTCTTCTTCTTCTTCTTCTTCCTCCTCCTCCTCCTCCTCCTCCTCCTCCTTCTTTTTCTTTTTCTTTTTCTTTTTCTTTTTCTTTTTCTTCTCCTCTTTCTCCTCCACCTCCTTGCCCTCCTCCTCCTTCTTGCCCTCCTCCTCCTCCTTCTCCTCCACCTCCTCCTCCTCCACCTCACCCTCCTCCTCCTCCTTTTTCTTCCCCTTCTCCCCTCCCACTCCCCTTCTAAATACAGTCATTCAAATCCAAGAATCTCAAAATCTGTTTGATAACACCCAAATTTCAATACTGTACAAAGTCTCATCATCTGTAGTTCTCCCCTCTCCCCTCTATGAAATCAAGGTTAATGGGAGTCTTCCGTAGAGTTTAAACAATTAAAAACATAAAATAAGATTCTTCTTCTTCTCCTCTTCCTCCTCCTCCTCCTTCTCCTCCTCCTCCTTCTTTTTCGCCTTTTCCTCCTCCTCCTTCTCCTCCTTCTTCTTTTTATCATCATCATGATCATCATCATTGTTGTTATTATTGTTATTATATTTTTATTGTATATTTTTCTTTACAATGTATCACATTTCCAGTTTTACAACAACAATGTACTGGCTGTACACCCATCCTTTTTATGTATACAAAGTTTTATACACCTTGATTATAACCAATATTCTCTTAATCATACATTTACAGTCTCTTTTAAATGCATAATGTTGTACGTCATAGTTATAAGTATTATTTTCATACTTGTACCATGACATTCTATATATTTATCTCTCTCCTTTCTCCTCTCTTCTTCCTTCTCCTCCCTTTTCCTCTTCTCCTCTCCCCTCTTCTCCCTCCTCTACTTCTCTCTCCTTCCCCCTCTCCTGCTCCTCTTCTCTCGTATTATTCTTTTGCTTTTAGGGCTTAAGGAAAATTAACCAACACCCTTCACTGCTGGCAAAGGTATGGGTCTCATCCATCGTGTCTTCAAGCAATCTGAACGTCTATATTAAAAACCAGTCCACTTTCTGAATTGTTCTCGGTGAAACCAAATGACCTGCATTTATCGCTAATTAGCTAATAATAATTATCCACATCTAGCATAGACCCTCACACGCCACACAAAAGAGATCATCAGCCAGAAAGTATCTGTTGTAAAATTGCTGGATTTGGGAAACTGATAAGGTTAACCAAAAAAAAAAATAAAAAAGGATTAGCCATTATTTGTCTCAAAAAGCCATGATGACGGGGAAGAGGAAAAGAAGACATATGAATGCATAGCGATCAGGGGTGTCAAACTCAAGGCCTGGGGGGGTGGGGCAGATCCAGCCTGCGAGGTTTTTTTACTACCCATTCGGTGGGTGTGGCTTGGTGGAAGTAGCAAGGGAAGGAAACTGTAAAATCTCCATTTCCACCCCACTCCAGGGGAAGGATACTGCAAAATCCCCATTCCCACCCCACTCTGGGACCAGCCAGAGGTGATATTTACCAGTTCTCCAAACTACTCAAAATTTCCTCTACCGGTTCTCCAGAACCTGCTGGATTTCACCCCTGAGCTTGGGAGGGCTGTGCGCGGCCCCCTGGACCCCATTTACAGCTGTGACAGCCTCCTGAAGCCCTCTACCAGTGAAAACGTTTTCACCGGCAGAGGGCTAGCGAAACAAACTAACAACAAAATCAAAGGAGAAACGTTTCCCCTTTTTACATTGGAACATGCAAGAAGGAGAAAGGGAAAGAGGAAAGACGAAGAAAAAGAAGGGAAGATGGGAAGAGAGCAAGGAAGGGAAAAGAAGGAAAGAGGGAAAGGAAGGAGAAAGGAGAATGAAGAGGGAAAGAAAAAGAAGAAAAGGAAGGAAGGAAGGAAGGAAGGAAGGAAGGAAGGAAGGAAGGAAGGAAGGAAGGAAGGAAGGAAGGAAGGAAGGAAGGAGATTATAATGAGATTGAGGGAGAGTCTCAGGGAAGTCTTGCCTTAGCACTTGGCTAACACAGATACCCCCGACACAAGTGACATCAAGCTGGCCATGCCCTTCTCAGCCATGACCCCATCCTACTTCCCTCAATGAAATCAAGCTTGACACCCCTGATATAGATGATGATGATGATGATGATGATGATGATGATAAAAAAAATAATGGGTCCCTTTTTCCTATACAATACCTATAATTACATAAATATTAGCTAATTTAATGCACGTCCGACAGTTTTATTTATGTCTTCCAGCAAGCAAACTCGTAAAGCTACAGAGGACTTTGTATCTGAAATCCATTAATTCATCAGTGTATGCTCGGAGCAGCCCTGATTTATAGTCAACAGGAGATAACCATCTCCCATTCTTGAAGGGGACATGCATAATTTTAGATTTATTGCTGCAAATCAGAGCCAATCTGAAGCGAAGAAAGGAAGAGACAAACTTTAGCTGTCAATTTGGGTTTGCATCTTCATAGTAAAAGTACAGAGGAGAGAGATGACACGACGGTAACTTTTCCACATGAGAACTTTACAACACTCAGGATTGGGAGGATAGAATGTCATTTGTGGTGAAGATAAAGTTAGGGAGGAGGAGAAGGCAGTGATTATTATATAACTTTTGCAGCCACGACAAACATATGTTGGTTCCATCTAAAATCTGGATGGAAACGAGAATGTGCTGTGAAAAGCTTTGGAAAGTGTAACATAATCACAGAGTTGAAAGGGACCTCAGAGGCCTTCCAGTCCAGCCCCCTGCTCAAGCAGCCTGGATAGCTCAGCAGACTAAAGCGTTGTAATTAACATCCAGCTGTCTGCAATTACTGTAAGTTCGAATCTCACCAGGCTCAAGGTTGACACAGCTTTCCATCCTTTCTAAGGTAGGTGAAATGAGGACCCAGTTTGTGGGGGCAATAAGCTGACTTTGTAAAATATACAAAAAGTATGAAGGATATTGCTTATCACATTGTAAGCCGCCCTGAGTCTCCGGAGAAGGGCGGCATATAAATCAATTTTTTAAAAAAAGCAAGAAATCCTATATCGTTTCAGACAAATGGATCTCTTCTTAAGAACTTCCAGTGTTGGAGCATCCACAACTTCTGGAGATAAACTGTTCCACTGATGGATGATTTTCTCTGTCAGAAAATTTCTCCTTAGTTCAAGGTTGGTTCTCTCCGGTGGTGGGTTTCAATTTTTTTTCCTACCGGTTCTGTGGGTGTGGCTTGGTGGGTGTGACATGGCTTGGTGGGCATGGCCTGGTGGGCATGGCCTGGTGGGCATGGCCTGGTGGGCATGGCCTGGTGGGCATGGCAGGGGAAGGATACTGTAAAATCTCCATTCCCTCCCCACTCCAGGGAAAGGTTACTGCAAAATCCCCATTTCTTCCCGATCAGCTGGGACTCGGGAGACAGAGAATAGATGGGAGCGGGGCCAGTCAGAGGTGGTATTTACCGTTTCTCCGAACTAAAAATTTCTGCTATCTGTTCTCCAGAATTGGTCAGAACCTGCTGGAACCCACCTCTGGTTCTCTCCTTGATTAGTTTCAATCCATTGCTTCTTGTCCTGCCTTTAAGTACTTTAAAGAAGAGGTTGACCCCCCTCCATCTTCTTTGTGACATCCCCTCAAATGCTGGAACACTGCTATCATGTCACCCCTGGTCCTTCTTTTCACTACATTACTCTTTTGATCCAGTGGCGGGATCCTGTCGGTTTAACAACTGATTCGGTGATTGCGCGTGTACAGTTTTAGCAAAACAAATCTGCCATGATACTTGTGGGGAGTAAAACAGCTGAGGAGTGGCTATCCTGTCTGCTGCACAAATTATCTGAAAGGATAAAGGTATGTAAAGGGCAGGGGCATCGGCATTACTTGATTGTTGGAGCAAACCCGTTTGCTCCCAGCTGATTGTCAGAGCAAACCCCTTCACTTCCAGCTGATTGTCGGAGCAAACCCATTCACTTCCAGCTGATTGTCAGAGCAAACCCCTTCACTTCCAGCTGATTGTCGGAGCAAACCCATTCACTCCCAGCTGATTGTCGGAGCAAACCCCTTCACTTCCAGCTGATTGTCGGAGCAAACCCATTCACTTCCAGCTGATTGTCGGAGCAAACCCATTCACTTCCAGCTGATTGTCGGAGCAAACCCATTCACTTCCAGCTGATTGTCGGAGCAAACCCAGCTGATTGTCGGAGCAAACCCATTCACTTCCAGCTGATTGTCGGAGCAAACCCCTTCACTTCCAGCTGATTGTCGGAGCAAACCCCTTCACTTCCAGCTGATTGTCGGAGCAACCCGTTCGCTCCCAGCTGATTGTCAAAGCAAACCCATTCGCTCCCAGCTGATTGTCAGAGCTACTGGTTCGCCAGAACCAGTCCAAACTGGATGAATCTCACCCCTATTTTGAACCCTGTAGTATACAATTGTCTATCTGACTGGTAGCTCCCCAAAGTGCTTCTTGGGAGACATCTTCTCATAGTGGCCGAGAAACTGTCAGAACTGTGTCTCACTTATTTTGGCTATGTTAAGCAGGGGAATTCACTGGACAAAGCAATTATGTTTGGAAGAATTAGTGTTAAAAGGAAACCAGGCTGCCAAAGATCATGGTGGCTAGAATCGCCATCAAAACTGACACCAGCCAGAGCATAGAATAATTCAAAGAAGTGGTGCAAGATTGAAAAGATGTGGAGAGAGCTGTTCTGCTTGTCAGTAAGCATCAGAGTCTCATCTGTTGAACAGAGACACAGAAATATCTGAAAAATGCGGCTTGAAGCTTAACGTCTCAAAAACCAAGCTCATGGTCATCAGCAAGCAACCCATTAATTTACCGCTGATAACTTCGGAAGGAATAACAGTAGAAAAAGTTGAAAGGATCACAAACCTCGGGTTCTAATTTACATGAAAGCTGGAACATGATCACTGAAGTAAAAACAAGGATAGAGAAAGCTCGCATTCTTCAAAATGAAAAAGCTCTTCTGCAGTCCCGAACATAAGCCTAAGGTTGAAAATCAAGCTTGTCAGATGCTACATTTTTTCTATCCTGCCCTATGGAGTGAAGAGTTGGTCTCTGACAGAAAGCCACTTGAAGAGACTCAGAAGCATTTGAAATGTGGATTTACAGGCGGCTGTTACGTATAAACTGGGTTGACAAAAAATCAGAAATGAGGAGGTGATAAGTTGCCTGGGAAAGCCAAGGGAAATCATCAAAACCATAAAATAGTGAAAGTTAGAATATTTTGGACATGTGATGCGACACCTGGAAAAATACAGCATCCTTCACTTAATCCTCCAGGGAAACATTGAAGGCAAACGAGGTCCAGGCAGAAGAAGAACATCATGGCTTCAAAATTGAAGGGACTGGTTTGGACAACACTCAACAGCACTTTCTTGTGCAGCTGTTGATAAAAATAGGGTCCCCAGCATGATCGCCAATGTCCAATGATGGATATGGAAGAAGAGGAGGAGGAGGAGGAGGAGGAGGAGGAGGAGGAGGAGGAGGAGGGGGGGGGATAAAAAAAGAAGAAGAAAAAGGAGGAGGAGGAAAAGAAGGAGAAGGAGAAGAAGAAGTGGAGGAGGAGGAAGAAGGAAGAAGAGGAGGAGGAAGAGGAGGAGGAGGAGGAGAAGGAGAAGAAGAGGAGGAGGAGAGGAGGATGAAGAAAAAGAAGAAGAAAAAGAAGGAGGAGGAGGAAAAGAAGGAGAAGGAGAAGAAGAAGTGGAGGAGGAGGAAGGAGGAAGAGGAGGAGGAGGAAGAGGAGGAGGAGGAGGAGGAGGAGAAGAGGAGGAGGAGGAGGAGAGGAGGATGAAGAAAAAGAAGAAGAAAAAGAAAGAGGAGGAGGAAAAGAAGAACGAGAAAAAGAAGTGGAGGAGGAGGAGGAGGAGAGGAGGATAAAAAAGAAGAAGAAAAAGAAGGAGGAGGAGGAAAAGAAGAAGGAGAAGGAGAAGTGGAGGAGGAGGAAGGAGGAAGAAGAGGAAGAGAAAGAAAAGGAGGAGGAGAAGAAGAAGAAGAGGAGGAGGAGGAGCAGGAGGAGGAGAGGAGGATGAAGAAAAAGAAGGAGGAGGAGGAAAAAAAGAAGGAGAAGGAGAAGAAGTGGAGGAGGAGGAGGAGGAGGAGGAGGAGGAGGAGGAGGAGGAGGAGGAGGAGGAGGAGGAGGAGAGACTTGGCCCATAGAATCACCAAGAGTCAGACACAACTGAAGGGATAACATCATCATCATCATCATCATCAAAGTGATGCACATCGGTGTTGCAGGCCGACATATCATTTCACATATGAAGGGAGCTGCAGATAACAAACCAGTGGAATCTTGGAATAGTGATGAATCACCCAGCGGAGGTTTCAAGCCAGGGTCCAGCTGCTGTAAAAATGCCAAATTCTGTTCCATGGCTCATTAGGAAATGGACTAAGAATAAAACTGTCAACCCTGTAATGTCCTTCGTTTAATCTATGGTCCATCTACATCTGGAGGACTCTCCATTGCCAGTTTTGCAAAAAGGAAACAATACAATGCAGGAGAGATGATCAAGGATGTCAAATCCCTTCTTTATGAACACATGCTAGAGGGCCAAAGGTTAAGATGGAATCTGTGAGTCCATAATTGAAGTCCCACCCTTTTTAAAACATGCATTGTGGTGTGATTGTTAGTGGGCAAAGAAGCAAAATGCCAGTATCAGGGTTCCAACGGATGTCCTAATTAAATCATGAACCTGTAGCCAAGCTTCAAAAGAAATCCAGTTATGGATTTAGTATTGCAGGCTGACTCTGCCCACAACCAGATGTTTGACCAGCTCAAGGTTCACTCAGCCTTCCAAGGTTGGAAAAATGAGGACTCAGATTTTCAGGGGTAACATGATGACTCTGTAAACCACTTAGAGAGGGCTGTAAAACACTGTGAAGCAGTATATAAGTCTAAGTGCTCCTTCCTTCCTTCCTTCCTTCCTTCCTTCCTTCCTTCCTTCCTTCCTTCCTTCCTTCCTTCCTTCCTTCCTTCCTTCCTTCCTTCCTTCTTCCAAAAGCCATGGAATATCATGACTTAAACTTTGTTGCCTGTATCCTTACAATTTATATTGATTAGATTGTTTCCTGATTGCTTATTTGTACCCAGTGACTTATGATTCTTGACGAATGTAACTTGTCTTTTTATGTACACTGAGAGCGTATGCACCAAGACAAATTCTTTGCGTGTCCAATCACACTTGGCCAATAAAGAATTCTATTCTATTCAGATTGTTGGGGGTAACATGATGACTCTGTAAACCACTTAGAGAAGGCTGTAAAACACTGTGAAGCGGTATATAAATCTAAGTGCTCCTTCCTTCCTTCCTTCCTTCCTTCCTTCCTTCCTTCCTTCCTTCCTTCCTTCCTTCCTTCCCTCCCTCCCTCCCTCCCTCCCTCCCTCCCTCCTTCCTTCCTTCCTTCCTTCCTTCCTTCCTTCCTTCCTTCCTTCCTTCTTCCAAAAGCCATGGTGGTACAGTCGTTAGAATGTAGTATTGCAGGCTGACTCTGCCCATAGCCAGGAGTTCAATTCCGACAGGTTCAAGGTTGACTCAGCCTTCCAGCCTTCTGAGGTCGGATAAAAGGAGAACCCAGACTGTTGGGGGCAAAAGGCTGACTCTGTAAACTGCTTAGAGAGGGCTGTAAAGCACTGTGAAGTGGTACATGTCTAAGTCCTATTGCTAATTGCTAATTGTCAGTGCATGTGCTTTTTAAGGGGCGAGACTCCCTCAGTTTTTATTTTGTTCCATATGTTACCAGCTTGATAAATATTGAAGCCGGCTAACTTCCAGAGAGGTGAAAAAGAAAAGTAAATACGTTTTTAATGGGGCCTCTTGGCAATAATATCCTTGTTCAAGTGTGGCCAAAATTATAAGTCCTCCAGACTGTTGGGTAATTGAAAGAATAGGTGTCCTATCCCCTCTCGTAGTATCAGCTGTTGTTTGCTTTCTTGTTTGGCAATAGAAAACACATAAAATCCATTTCTCTCATGCTCCTGTTTCTTTCCAAATTATTGTGATATAATTGAAAGGAACATGAGAATCTACCAAAATCAATACGTCTTCCCGAATGAAATAACTATGTGAAATAGTTTTTGTCCGAAATGGAGACATTCCTACACAAGCTTGCATTTTGATCGCCATTTTTATTTTTATTTTTGGATTTTTATTTTTATTTTATTTTTATTTTTAGCAATGAAGAGAACATTTCTGCCTGTAAAAGGCATCTCTGCACTCGATCAACACTGTGAGAAATGGACAAATAGTTCATACTGGACTTCCAGAGTCCATAGGTTCTCAGAAGGACAGCAGGCCCTTAAAAAAGCTACATGAACCAACGTTTTAGGTAGAAAGATTTCAAAGTGTATCAGAACTATTTGTAATCCTGCTGAGCTGTTGGTACGAAATGTGATTTTGCAAAATACGTAGTTTTGAAATATATTTGGAATCAGAACATTGAAACTGTGAGAAATTAAAGGACTGGAGGTTAAAACATCTGAAGAACATATGCAGGAACTGGGCATGGCTAGTTTGATGAAAAGAAGGACTAGGGGAGACATGATAGCAGTCTTCCAATATCTCAAGGGCTGCCACAAAGAAGAGGGAGTCAAGCTACCATATTTTTTGGAGAAAAAGCGCACCGGAGTATAAGAGGCAGCTTAGTTTTTGGAGAGGAATATAGGGGGAAAAAAGCTGCCTACCAGGTATTCATCTGGCTAGTGTCCTTATTTTGGTTAGCTTCAGCACATTAGTTTGTTGGTTTTTTATCCTCTTCTAAGGCACAGCTGAGAAGAAGCAGCAATGAGAAAAGAAGGCAAAGCATGGGAAGATCGCTTCACTCGGCTAGCGCCTAGTTAGGGCTGAAAAAAAGTTCAAAAAAGCTACATTCAGAGTATAAAATGCACCCAAATTTTCAGCCTCTTTTAGCCGGGGGAAGGTATGTCTTATACTCTGAAAAACATGGTATTTTGCAAAGCACCTGAGGATAGGACAAGAAGCAATGGGTAGAAACTCATCAAGAAGAGAAGCAACTTAAAATTAAGGAGAAATTTCCTGACAGTGAGAACAATTAATCAGTGGAACGACTTGCCTCCAGAAGTTGTGACTGCTCCAACACTGGAAGTTTTTAAGAAGATGTTGGATAACCATTTGTCTGAAATGGTGTAGGGTTTCCTGCCTAAGCAGGGGGTTGGACTAGAAGACCTCCAAGGTCCCTTCCAACTCTCTTATTCTATTCTATTCAATAAGGAACTAAAAGTAGCCAATGAATAGAGATTGAAGATGTACATGGGTATATGTGGAGACTGTCTTATCAGTAAGAAGGAACAAGGAAGTAAGTTGTGAGATGCATGCAGGGAAGTATAAAAAGAATCTCTTGGGGTGAGTTCAGGGCTCCTTGCTGGACCTAGCTATCGTCTCTGGACCTCATTGCAATGGGTTGTTGATGTAAGTAATGTTACGATGGCTTTCATGTTCCAAATTGCTCATGAAATAAACCTCTTGAATCTTAAAGTAAGAATTGTTTATTGTATTGCTGTCTCCTGTTTGTTTTATTGGGATATTTTTATGACAACACAGAATATCACATTTTGGGATACCTGTGCATGTTCGTACCTTTGATTACTGCCAATGCTCCATGGGGTGATAGAAATTTAAACAATTTTTAGACCACAATAGCTGAGCACGATTTTTTTCAGACAGGTTAACCTGGTGTGACAAATAAGTCCTCTCTATTTGTAGAGGGCAGAGGGAATGGCTTTCAAAGGGGAGGAGGAAGAGCTACTACCAAGGCAATGGTCAAATAAAAGGATTCTGAGCTTGGTAGGGACCTTGGAGGTCTTCTAGTCCAACCCCCAGCTCAAAGAGGAGACCCTATACCATTCCAGATAAGTGGCTGTCCAGTCTCTTCTTCAAATCCTCCAGTGATGGAGCACCCACAATTTTTGAAGGCAAGCCATTCCACTGGTTGATTATTCTCACCGTTAGGACATTTCTCCTTAATTCTGGGTTCCTTTTCTCCTTCATTTGTTTCCATCCATTGTTTATTATTATTATTATTATTATTATTATTATTATTATTATTATTATTATTATTATTATTATTTAATCTGTAGTGAGATTCACAGCCTTTGAGGCTGGTTAATAGCTCAGCAGCTCGAGTCCTAACCAAGGACCTAGGAACTGTTAAGGTATCGTCGGAGGATGTAAGCGGTTCCGAGTAAGGTGGTTTTTTGTAGAGTCAAAATATTCAAGTCCAGTAAATTTAGAATTTCTAAATAGCGGGGTAGCTCTTTGAGTATTGCTCCAAGGGCTCCAATTACAATCGGGACAACGCACAATTTCTTTTTCCACAGTCGCTCAACTTCAATTTGCAAGTATCAGTACTTTGTGATTTTTTCTTGCTGCTTATCTTCAATCTGTGCATCACCAAGTATTGCAATGTCAATGAACCATACTTTTTTTCTTTTCAACGACTGTTATGTCAGGTGTGTTGTGGACCAAGTGCCTGTCAGTCTGAATCCTAAAGTCCCACAAGATCTTGAGTTTCTCATTCTCTAAAACTTTCTCAACCTGATGTTCCCAGTGGTTTTTGCTGTACTCAAATCCAAACTTCTGGCACAATTTCCAGTGAATGATCTTAGCAACGCGGTCATGGCGTTGTAGGTAGTCGGTTTGTGAAATTTTGCTGCACCCACTGATCAGGTGGTCGACTGTCTCATCTTTCTCATTACTGAGGTGGCATTTGCTATTGGTGGTAACATGTTGAATTTTTGCCTTCATGAAGTTTGTGGCTAGGGCTTGTTCTTGAGTTGCCAAGTTAAATTATTTTTAAAATAATTAAAATAAAAATATGATGATGATGATGATGATGATGATGATGATGATTGGTAAATCTGTAGTGAGATTCACAGCCTTTGAGGCTGGTCAATAGCTCAGCAGCTCGAGTCCTATCCAAGGACCTAGGAACTGTTAAGGTATCATTGGAGGATGTAAGCTGTTCTGAGTAAGGTATTATTATTATTATTATTATTATTATTATTGTTGTTGTTGTTGTTATTATTATTATTATTATTATTATTATTATTATTATTATTATTATTATTATTATTTTAAAATATACATCCCTATCGTATGTGGATAGAGTTTGTTCTGGGGATCATTCATATTAATCCAATTTGCAGTAACAAAGTTAGTACCCTCTATCACATTTATCAAATTTAAGTAATCCTCATTATATTATTTAAACATACATTTGAAAAAAAAATGAGCAACTCATCATCTCTCTCTCTCTCTCTTCATCTCTATCTTTCTTGTTCAATCTAAACATTTCTCTATTATGTATAGGCAAAGTTGGTTCTGGGCATCATTCATATTAATCCAATTCACGCTAACAAAGTTAGTAATCTCTATCACATTTATCAAATTTAAGTAATCCTCTTTATATTATTTAAACATACATGAAAAAAAATGCCTAACATCTGGAATCTTCTAATCTTTCTATCTATTATTTTTATTCATTCTATAAGAATTTATATTCTAATATTTCCCCTGTCTAATTTTAGTTCTGCTTCTTTCAGTTTACAATCAGGCTATTTTAATATTTGTTTCTTGTCTTCTCTTAGGTTGACTCCCTTCTTCTTTGTGGCAGCAAAACATATTTGAGTCTCAACCAGTGGTGGGTTTCAAATTTTTTTACTACTGGTTCTGTGGGTGTGGCTTGGTGGGCGTGGCATGGCTTGGTGGGTGTGGCATGGCTTGGTGGGCGTGGCAGGGGACAGATACTGTAAAATCCCCATTTCCTCCTGATCAGCTGGGACTTGGAAGGCAGAGAATAGATGGGGGTGGGGCCAATCAGAGTTTTCACTACTGGTTCTCCAGAACTGGTCAGAGCCTGCTGAAACCTACTTTTTTTTTAAAAAATTTTTTTTTTGATTTATATGCCACCCTTCTCCGGAGTCTCAGGGTGGCTTACAATGCATTAAGCAATAGCCTTCATACTTTTGTATATTTTATACAAAGTCAGCTTATTGCCCCCACAAACTGGGTCCTCAATTTACCTACCTTAGAAAGGATGGAAGGCTGAGTCAACCTTGAGCCTGGGGAGATTCGAACTGGTGTAATTGCAGACAGCTGGATGTTAATTACGGTGCTTTAGTCTGCAGAGCTAAACCAGAGCTAAACCAGACTTCTGGTCTCAACATTTTTTTTCTAGTATGGTGACCAAAACTGGATGCAGTATTTTAGGTGTGGTCTTACTAAGGCTTTATTGAGTGGTATTAGTACCTCCCTTGATCTTGATTGTATCCCTCTGTTAATGCAATTTAGGATTGCATTGGCTTTTTTGGCTGCCGCTGCACACTATTATCTCATATTTAACTGGTTGTCCACTAGACTCCAAGATCTCTCTCACAGTTACTGCTATTAAGCCTGGTTTCGCCCAGTCTATATCAGTGGTGAAATCCTCTGAAGTTTGCTACTGGTTCTGTGAGTCTTTTACTAAGCGTGCTTGAGGTGCACCTTTCGCAGTGCTAAAAATGGAAGATTTTGAGCCTTCCAAGTCTGCAAAAGTAAGTAGAACAGCGAGGGGGGGAATCTGCTGTGCCACGCGATTTAGATTAGCTAGAAAGCAGGAAATCCAATGATTCTAGCTAATATAAATCACGCGTCACAGATGATTGTCGCCCAGCTGATCATCGGAAATACCGGTTCACCCGAGCTGGTAGCATTTTTTACTACCGGTCTGGGAGAACCGGTCTGAGCCAGGAGCATTTCACCCCTGATCTATATGTGTGCTTTTGGTTTTTCTTGTCTAAGTGTAAGACTTTGCTTTTCTCTACGTTGAATTTTATTTTGTTAGATAGGGCCCTGAACTGAACTGAACCAAGAAAGGGTATCAGATGATCAGATCTGCGTGGATCATCTGCTTCTTTCTCTTCCCAGATATGGGAAGAACCAGAAAAGAAGTATAATGCATAATACACAGTATATCTTCTTCGCTTCCGTTTGCTCGGTGAGCCACATGCAGTGAATGTGCTGGACTACTCCAATGCCCTCTACAAGGGGCTGCCCTGGAACAGCAATCGGAAACTTCAGCTGGTGCAGAATATAGTGACCTAAACTCACCTTACGACCCCAATGGAGGCCAAAATTTATTTTTATTTATTTATTTTATTTATTCATTTTGTCAAGCATTTATTTTATCATAGATACAAGTGTAAACATAATTATAAATACACGAAAAGGATACGAATAAAAGGAAATATTAGGACAGGGATGGCAGTGTGCTTATGCATGCCCCTTACAGACCTCTTTTTTTTTTTTTAATTTGATTTATATGCCGCCCTTCTCCAGAGACTCAGGGCGGCTTATACAAAGACAGCTCATTGCCCCCACAAACTGGGACCTCAATTTACCCACCTTAGAAAGGATGGAAGGCTGAGTCAACCTTGAGCCTGGTGAGAATTGAACTTGCAATAATTGCAGGCAGCTGGATCTTAACTGCTGCCTTTAGTAGGAGGCATTAGCCCCCTCTGCTACTCAGGCTCTTTTAGGGACCTCTTAGGCTCTTTCAGGCTCTTTTAGGGACCTCTTAGGGACGGGGTGAGGTCCACAGTAGACAGTCTAAGGTTAAAGTTTTGGGGATTTGGGGAAGAGACCACAGAGTCAGATAGAGCATTCCAGGCGTTGACCACTCTGTTGCTGAAGTCATATTTTCTACACTCTCATTTGGATCGGTTTACCTTGAGTTTGTATCTATTGTGTGCTCTTGTATTGTTTTGGTTGAAGCTGAAGTAGTCATTGACAGGAAGGACAATGTGGCAGATAATTTTATGTACTATGCTTAGGTCAGACCAAAGACGGAGAAGTTCTAAGTTGTCTAAACCCAAAATTTCGAGTCTGGTGGCATAAGGTATTCTGTTGTGAGCAGAGGAGTGGAAGACTCTTCTCATGAAATATCTCTGGACTCGTTTCATTGCATTAATGTCCGATATGCAGTGCAGGTTCCAAACAGATGAGTTGTATTCAGGAATTGGTCTGGTAAAAGATTTGTATGCCCTACTTTGCCGTTCAATATTACCGGAGAAGAAACTACGCAAGGTTAGGTTAACAACTCTTCATGCTTCTTTTAGCCATGCTGTTACAGTGAGCTCTGGCACTTTGTTTATGTTGTTAAGTGAGACATTTGTTAACTGAGTGCTGCCCCATTTTACAACTTTTCTTGCCACCGTTGTTAAATCAGTCCCTGCAGTTGTTAAGGGAGTCACATGGTTGTTAAGTGAATGTGGCTTCCACATTGACTTGGCTTGTCAGAAGGTTGCAAAAGGGATCACATGATCCCTGGACACTGCACCCATCACAACTATGAGTCAGTTGCTGAGTGTCTGAATTTTGATCACGTGACCATGGGGATGCTACAATGGTCATAAGTGTGAAAAATGGTCATAACTTATTTTTTTAGTGCCGTTGTAACATTCAGTGGTCACTAAAGGAACTGATGTAAGTTGAGGACTACATGTAGTGGGATAGAGTAGTCAACAGATAGACAGTATTTCTTCCCAAACCTAAAAACCTGCAAGGAAGAACCAATTATTATTTTTATTAATTCAAGTATATCCAGCCTTTATTATGTTTAAAATAACTCAAGGCAGTGATTATATGTGTACTTTTGGCTTTTCTTCCCTAAGTAACAGAACAGAATAACAGAGTTGGAAGGGATCTTGGAGGTCTTCTAGTCCAACCCCCTGCTTAGGCAGGAAACCCTACACTATTTCAGACAAATGGTTAACCAATCTCTTCTTAAAAACTTCCAGTGTTGGAGCCTTCACAACTTCTGGAAGCAAGTTGTTCCACTGATTAATTGTTCTCACTGTCAGGAAATTTCTCCTTAGTTCTAAGTTACTTCTCTCCTTGATTAGCTCCCATCCATTGCTTCTGGTCCTACCTTCAGGTGCTTTGGAGAATAGCTTATTTATTTATTTTATTAAATTTATATACCGCCCTACTCCCGTAGGACTCAAGGCAGTGAACAGTCAGATGAAGTGCATATGAAGTGCAATGTTAAAAAAACATTTAGAATATAATAAATATTTTGGCCCAATAATTTAAAACACCCAATTTAGGATAGATTTGAAACAGTTTAAAAAGGGAAGATTAGGCCAGGCCCGCCTGTTTAAATAAGAATGTTTTAAGGGCACGGCGGAAAGTGCGCAGATCCAGGATCCTCCGTAATTCCGGTGGGAGCTCGTTCCAGATGGTAGGTGCCCCCACAGAGAAGGGTCTCCCCCTGGGGGCCATCAGTCGACATTGTTTGACCAACGGCACCCCGAGAAGCCCCTCTCTATGGGAGCGTACTGGTCGGTGAGAGGTTACTGGTGGCAGAAGGCAGTCTCGTAAATACCCTGGTCCTATGCCATGGAGTGCTCTAAAGGTGGCAATCAGAATCTTGAAGTGCACCCAGAAGACCATTGGGAGCCAGTGCAGCTTGTGCAAGAGGGGAGCCACATGGGAGCGCCACGTCGCTCCCATAACTGCCCACACGGCCGCATTCTGGACCAGTTGGAGCCTCCAAGTGCTCCCCAAGGGGAGCCCAATGTAGAGAGCATTGCAGTAGTCCAGGTGGGAAGTGAATGAGAGCATGAGTGATCGTGCTTAAAGAGTCCCGATCCAGAAAGGGATGCAACTGGCGAATCAGGCGAACCTGATAAAAAGTCCTCTTGGCCACAGCTGTCAGGTGCTCTTCTAAAGACAGCCGTGAATCCAGGAGGACACCTAAGTTGCGAGCCCTCTCTGTGGGGGGCAGCGATTCACCTCCAATAGTCAGTGATGGCGCCAACTGACTATATCGGGATGTTGGAAACCACAGCCACTTGGTCTTGGAAGGCTTGAGCCTAAATTTGTTTCTCCCCATCAGATCCGTACAGCCTCCAGGCACTGGGACATCACTTCAAGAGCATCATTGGGGTGGTCTGGGATGGAGATGTACAGCTGAGTATCATCAGCATACTGGTGGTACTTCACCCCGAAACCATGGATGATCTCACCCAGTGGCTTTAGATAAACATTGAACAGAAAGGGCGAGAGAACTGACTCTGTGGGAGCTTGACTCCCTCTTCTCTGTGGCAACCTCTGAGATTTTGGAACACTGCTATCATGTCTCTTCTAGTCCTTCTTTTGATTAAACCTTGGTTCTGGGGGGAGGGAAATTGTCCCCCCTCAGAACGGGCTCACAATTTGGGTGTCCTCCTAGACTCACAGCTAAGATTAGAGCAACATCTGTCATCTGTGGCTAGGGAGACCTTTGCACAGGTTCTCCTGGTGCATCAATTGCGACCCTACTTGGATCAGGAGGCTCTCCTCACAGTCACTAATGCCCTTGACACCTCACGGTTAGATTATTGCAATGCGCACTACATGGGGCTATCCTTGAAAAGTGTTCGGAGACTACAGTTGGTCCAGAACGCAGCTGCGCAAGCTGTCGTGGGTGCACCTAGGTACACCCACATTACACCAATTCTCCATGAGCTGCACTGGCTCCCTATTGGTCTCCGGTCCCAATTCAAGGTGTTGGTTATTACCTTTAAAGCCCTACATGGCTCAGGGCCAGGCTATCTTCGAAACTGCCTTCTACAGCATAGCTCCCAGTGACCAGTAAGATCCCACAGGGTTGGTCTCCTCCAGGTCCTGTCAGCTAAACAGTGCCGGCTGGTGGGCCCGCGGGGGAGGGCCTTCTCTGTAGCTGCCCCGGCTCTCTGGAACCAGTTACCTCCTGAGATCCGGACCATCCCCACCCTATTGGCCTTGAAGCGGTGAAGACCTGGCTTTTCTGGCAGGCAATAAGCTGACTTATTGCCTGCCATTATATTGTATAATGTATATTTTGTATATAAATATACAAAAGTATGAAGGCTATTGTTTAATGCATTGTAAGCCGCCCTGAGTCTCCGGAGAAAGGTGGCATATAAATCAATTTTTTTAAAAAAATTAAAATTCCTGTTTAGGCAAGGCCAGCTTTTTTCTTTTTTTCTTTTTTTAATTTGATTTATATGCCGCCCTTCTCCGAGACTCAGGGTGGCTTACAATGCGTTAAGCAATAGCCTTCATACTTTTGTATATTTATACAAAGTCAGCTTATTGACCCCACAAACTGGGTCCTCAATTTACCTACCTTAGAAAGGATGGAAGGCTGAGTCAACCTTGAGCCTGGGGAGATTCGAACTTGCAATAATGGCAGACAGCTGAATGTTAATAACAGGCTTTAGTCTGCCACACCACCAGCTTGTTGGAATAATAGGGTCTTGTGGGCACGGCGAAAAGTGCATAGGTCAGGAATCCTCTGTATTTCCTGGGGCAATTTGTTCCAGAGGGCAGGTGCCCCCACAGAGAAGGCTCTCCCCCTGGGGGCTGCCAGTCGACATTGTTTGGCCAACGGCACCGTGAGGAGTGTCTCTCTGTGGGAGCGTATTAGCTGGTGGGGGGCTATCAGCAGCAGAAGGTGGTCTCGTAAGTACCCGGGTCCTAAGCCATCGAGCGCTTTAAAGATGGTCACCAGCACCTTGAATCGCACCTAGAAGATCACTGGAAGCCAGTGGCAGCTGCATCATATGGCTGGCTCCTATTTAAGTGATTGTCCACTAGGATTCCAAGATCCCTCTCACAGTTGCTAATGTTGAGCGAGATACCATGTATACTGTACCTGTGCGTTTTGTTTTCCTTGCCTAAATATACACCCTTGCTTTTTTCACCATTGATGTGCAAAGTGTACGACTTTATTTTTCTCTACGTTGAATTTCGTTTTGTTCAGTTTTTCTTTTCTTCTTCGTGGCCCAGCACGATGCCTTTCTACTTCTGTACCTATCAGCTGGGATCGCCATCTAGTCTGAGGATGGCTTTCTTCCTACCCAAGACAGCTGTGAGGAATATGTGATCATCCAAACATTAAGGAGGTGAAATTTCATTATCCAAATGGAGATGGCTGCAACGTCGATCATCAAGACACAGCAGGTAGAAATAATCATCCTGACCCATTCCCTACCATAAAATTATAGACGTATTAATGTCACTCTAGATTTCATTATGCAGGAAATAATATCGCACAGATCTCGGGCAGAGGAATGATTCAGGCTGGAAGGAGATTGAGGATGGATGGAAGAAAGGAAGTGCTTACATCAGGAGGAAGAAAACGGGACAAGAATGAGCGATGAGACAAGATGATTAATCCGTGTATTTAAATATCACAGATACGCTCGGTTTTGTCAGTTCTGTTTTGGCCGAATGCTTTACTTTATAACCTGCAGCTTCTGTTCATTTCCTCAGTTGCATGATGCCCAAGTTCCACGAAAGAGAGCTGTGGGTGTTTTCAATGTATCCCATGACAATATGATGAGTTTTGTAAATTTTGTTTCTCCTTCTTCTGCTTCTGCTTCTCCTTACTCCTCCTCCTGCTCCTTCCCTTTCTTCTCCTCCCCTTATCTTCCCCTTCTTCTTCTTCCTCCTCCTCCTCCACCACCTCCTCCTCCTATTCTTCCTTCTCTTCTTCCTCCTCCTCCTTCCGCCCTTTCTGCATCTAATGCCTCTGCTGATTCTCCTCCTCCTCCTCCTCCTCCTCCTCCTCCTCCTCCTCCTCCTCCTCCTCCTCCTCCTCCTCCTCCTTCTGCCACTTCTGCCTCTAATGCCTCTGCTGATCCTCCTCCTCCTCCTTCTTTTTCCTCCTCCTCCTCCTCCTCCTCCTCCTCCTCCTCCTCCTCCTGCCACTTCTGCCTCTAATGCCTCTGCTGATCCTCCTCCTCCTCCTTCTTTTTCCTCCTCCTCCTCCTCCTCCTTCTCCTCCTCCTCCTCCTCCTCCTGCCACTTCTGCCTCTAATGCCTGCTGATCCTCCTCCTCCTTCTCCTCCTCCTTCTGCAGCTTCTGCCTCTAATGCCTCTGCTGATCCTCCTCCTCCTCCTCCTCCTCCTCCTCCTCCTCCTTCTCCTCCTCCTCCTCCTCCTCCTCCTTCTTTTTCCTCCTCCTCCTCCTCCTTCTCCTCCTCCTCCTCCTCCTCCTGCCACTTCTGCCTCTAATGCCTCTGCTGATCCTCCTCCTCCTCCTTCTTTTTCCTCCTCCTCCTCCTCCTCCTCCTCCTCCTCCTCCTCCTCCTCCTCCTCCTCCTGCCACTTCTGCCTCTAATGCCTGCTGATCCTCCTCCTCCTTCTCCTCCTCCTTCTGCAGCTTCTGCCTCTAATGCCTCTGCTGATTCTCCTCCTCCCCCTTCCCCTCCCCCTCCCCCTCCTTCTCCTCCTCCTCCTCTTGTAACTTGTTGCCTATTTTGTTATTTCTGTATGAAAACCAAAATGCAAGATACTTCAAAGGTGTTTTCAGAACTTATTTTCTGGGGAAAAAAAACAAAAACAAAACAAAACAAAAAAAACAAGCAAACCCCTTTTTTAAAACTTCTTTTGAACTCCCTGATCAGGAAAAAGACTCTGTACTATTTCAGACAAATGGTTGCCCAATTTCTTCTGTCCATTGATGGAGCACCCACAAGTTCCAGAGGCAAGCCATTCCACTGATTACTTGTGCTCATTATCAGGAACTTTCTCCCCAGTTCTAAGTTGCTTCTCTCCTTGATTAGTTTCTATCCATTGCTTCTTGTCCTGCCCTCAGGTATTTTGAAGAATAGCTTGACTCCCTCTTCTTTGGGGCAGCCCCTTCAAATATTGGAAGGCTGCTATCATATCATCCCCCAGTCTTTCTTTTCATTAAACTAGACATACCAAGTTCCCACACCCAATCCTGTAATATTTTTTTTAAAAAATGGACTTGTGATTTTTTTTCCACATGAGCAACAATGAGCAAAATATATAACACAAACACAATTTGGTTTTATCATCTCCTTAGACTGATAAGAAACAATACAATAGAAAAGAACAGTCAATTTGATCAACAGTGATGTTTCTTTCAATTTATCCATTCCAACCATCTGGAATACATTTGGACAAGTGTTCTGAATGCTTTTCCAAGGAGAACATCTGAAGAGGTAGATGCTCAGCTAGTAAAACAACACATTTGCATTGGTTTACCAGCTCAGCGCAAATGTATGTTGTCTATCGTATATGCATATGTGTGTTATGTATGTATATGGATAGACATATAATCTTTTTTGAAAGAATTGTCTGTGTTATATTTTCGTCTGTATGTTATTTTTTGTCAATACTGTATGTTATATTATGTCAACATAGCTATATCTATCTATATCTATATTTATCTATCTCATATCAATCAATCATCATCTATCTGTCTGTGTCTGTCTGCCTATCATCTATCTATCTATCTATCTATCTATCTATCTATCTATCTATCTATCTATCTATCTATCTATCTATCTATCTATCTATCTATCTATCTATCTATCTATCTATCTATCTATCTACTCCCCCCCTCTCTTTTACTATCTATCTACCTACCTACCTCTCCATATATATATATATACACACACACACATATATATGCAAGTTTTTGTGTATTCGGGTCTTTTCCCATGTAAGATTGAGAGTATCTTGGCGACGTTTCGATGAGATCTCACTCGTCATCTTCAGGCTGGTGTCTTCAGCTTCGTGCTTGTGCGAGGAAAGTGTGGTCGGAGCTGCTGTCTCTCTATAAATACTAGTGGGGAGGTATGGAGTGCTGGCTTTGTTGCTATGAGCGGGTTGGTTGCCTGCGTTGTTACATCTTGATTGGTTGATGGAGTTAATGTTTGCAGATTAGTCAGCTGTTTTGTAACATCCTGTGTGGGTGAGGTTCTTGATGTGTGCCCATTAGTATTTTTTGTGTTTTAACGATCTGGGTAATGGGCTGTGTGTTAACATCCTAAGTTCTAGTGTTGTGATATCCTGAGTTTTTTGATGTAATGTCCTGAGCAGATGGCTGTGATGCCACATCCCGGGCTTTGGTTTGGATCCGAGTTTGAGGTCTTGCCATTTGTTCATGGCGTGTGTCAGTTTGCTTTGTGTGGGGATTGGAGAGGGGTTCAGCAGCTGGTGATGCCACCGTGGTCTGGCTTCTGGATGGTGGTTGTATTTTGTCTTTGGGATGGGTTTGGGTTTGAATCTGGTGAGGATGATTGGTGGTGGTGTCATGTGTTATCTTGGGTCCAGTATTAATCTTCATGGCAGGGACTCTTCTGTTGACTAGGGCTAGTTTCCAGATATCCAGTAGGCGGGAAGCATCGTCACGTTTATTCATGTTATGGGGGTGTTTCTCTATTTCGATGGCTTCCATGATTATTCTCTTGTTGAAGTGTTCAGTTTTGGAGATTAATTTGGTCCCTTCAAAGTCAATTTTGTGTCCTGTTGTTTTAAGTTGCTGGAAAAGGGAGGATGTTTTCTCTTCTTTTCTGATTGCGTTCTTGTGTTCTGCAATGTGTACATTTATTCTCCTATTAGTTTGTCCAATGTATGTGGCCGGGCAGATTTTGCATGGTATTTCATAGACTCCTTGATTTTCTAGCTGGATCTTGTCTTTGGGGATTCTTAAGATGTTGGCTATTTTTTGGTCAGTGCAGAAGGCTGTCTTTTTGATGGTTTTTGACACAAAGAAACAAGCTGAATTTCAAGTCCAAGGGAAACTTTGGGTCCGATGTCCAGTTTTTACAATGAGACATTGACAAATCAAGGCACATCAACAGAAGAGGAATCAAGATGCTTTGGGGCCAAAAATGTGGTCCCCTAAGAAAATGGAGCTTCAAAGAGCTGGATATGTTTAGCCAGGAGAAAGATTAAAAAAAAGAAGAAGAAGAAGGAATATGAGAGCAGTTTGCTAACATTTGAAATGCTGCCACGCAGATGATGGAACATAGCGTTCTCTGCAGCTGAAAAAGATAGATAAAGCTAGAATGGCAAGGAAGAGGTCTCAGGAAAGGAGTTTTTGGAAGAAATGCCGTAATGGAGAAGACTGATAGAGAACAGAAGAGACAGCCTTAGGAAGCCATCGCTTTCCTTTGCTGGAGGAGACACTTAAGCAATGGCTAGACAATGATCTCTCTGGATTACTGCAGAAACATCTGGCTTCAATCTCCCACCTTGAGCAAAACTGGAGTAAACAATCTGTCTGGGCTCAGGAATTAAACTATTCTACATGGAATCTAGGATTGCAAGTCTCTTGACTTTGGTATATTTAAAACCAAAGTTTCTAGTTCGATCCTCTTTTTTAAAATCAGGAGAGAGCAGATAAGTGAGGATTGAAGCAAGCGGTGGTTTTCCCATTATGTTGCTACTGGTTCACCATGGTTCACCATGTGCACACATGCTGCCTGCCTTCTATGCATGTGCCTGGCCTTCCACACATGCATGTGCCCGGCCTTCCACACATGCGCTTTGCTAATGCACACACCTTCTGTGCATGCGCCTGGCCTCAAAAACATGCCCAAATAGGATGGTATAGAACCAGGGCAGGTGGGTGGGCCCAGGGGTGAAATGCTCCTGGTTCAGACCGGTTTGACTGAACTGGTAATGATGGCGGCCAGTGGTTTGGAGATAGCAGCGCAAGGCTTTGCCCACCCACCCGGTGATTGTTACTTCCTGATTTTAACCAGGAAGTAACCTGTTTTTTACCATCTGCGCATGCATAGAAGGATTTGCGCATGCACTTCCGAACCGATTGGGAAGGTAAGTAGATTTCCACCCACAATTTCCTCTACCGGTTCAGGTGAACTGGTCCAAACCGGCTGAATGCCACCTCTGGATTGAAGATGTTTAAAGGGAATCAACATTATTCACCTGTAAATTTAAACACCATGAGCAATAGAATGAGAGGTGAGGAAAAAGTGACATCACAGAGAGCAATGATAAGAATTGTGTCATCAGGTGCATCGTTTTGATGTTGATGATGTATCATTGATGCAGGTGACACCCTTGTGGATGAGTTGAATGTTAGCTTCTGTTCAGAGAATGAATGAAAAACTGCAGGACTGTCTTAATTTCTACGGCTTTCCCATTAGGCCTTAGTGCCTACCATATTGCTTTCTGCCTGCTTATCTGTCCATCCATCCATCCATCCATCCATCCATCCATTAATCCATCCATCCCAATATCTATCTATCTATCTATCTATCTATCTATCTATCTATCTATCTATCTATCCATCCATCCATCCATCCATCCATCCATCCATCTCTATCTATCTATCTATCTATCTATCTATCTATCTATCTATCTATCCATCCATCCATCCATCCATCCATCCCTATCTATCTATCTATCTATCTATCTATCTATCTATCCATCCATCCATCCATCCATCCAAATACATTTCATCTATCCATCCATCCATTTCATCTGTCTGTCTATCAATCTGTCTCTATTTGTCTGTCTATCTGTCTATCTCTATCTATCCATTATCTATCTATCTATCTATCTATCTATCTATCTATCTATCTATCTATCTACCTACCTACCTACCTACCTACCTACCTACCTACCTACCTACCCACCCTTATCTATCTATCTATCTATCTATCTATCTATCTATCTATCTATCTATCTATCTATCTATCTATCTTCTATTTATCTATCCTATCCTATCCTATCCTATCCTATCCTATCCTATCCTATCCTATCCTATCCTATCCTATCCTATCCTATCCTATCTTATATTTATCTAGAGCACACTGTGGCACACTGGTTAGAATGCAGCACTGTAGGCTAACTCTACCCACTACCAGGAGTTCGATTCTGACCAGCTCAAGCTTAACTCATCAAACCACCTAGAGAGGCCATGAAGCATGATGCAGTGGTATGTAAGTCTAAGTGCTATTGCTATCTTGTTCTCTCTTTCACTTTACCATCTCTCTCTCTTTATCATCTCTCTCTCTCCCTCTTCTCTCTCTCTCTCACACACACACACAAACAAACACATCTCTTCCCAAGGCAGTGCAGCTTTATCAAGACAGCATTCCAAATGCCAAGGAAGCGATGTGTAGGAAATAGGCCCAGCTTCTCCAGTAAAGATATCATCTCCAACCACTTTCTCCTGGGGATATTTTCTGATTCCTTTTGACCCTCTCTCTAGGAAAAAGGAAAAGAAATCAGCATAGCAAATGTTGCTCTGTGTCCCTCTGGGTATCTAAGGGTGGACGGCCAACAGTTGTGACATTCATTTTGTGCTCTCAACGATGCCTTCACTCTGTGATTCAATATCTGAGCAGTCATATTGGGTGGGTGGGAGAGAGATATTCATTCCACTCCAGTCCTTGCATTCAGCTACGCTTTGGCATCCTCCAGATCCCTTTTGGACAGGAAAATAAAATGCAGAACCAGCGTGACAGGAATCAGACGGAACTCTTCTGTAATTCCTGCAATCAAACCTGAGCTGTGGGAGGCCGTCATTATGCCCAGATAGGTGCCATTGTTTGATTCTGGAAAGATGCCTTCAATTAGACAGATGTATAACTAGATCCTGCAGCTGGAACATCCCCAATTCAGTGTGCAAGACAATTGGGGAGCAACAGTTCAAAACAGCATGCTTGCTTGTTCGTTGCAAAAGGAAGGGTACCAATTTTCCAAAAACACCTGAGAGCAGGACAAGAAAGAATGAATGGAAACTAATCAAGGAGAGAAGCAACCTAGAAATAAAGAGAAATATCCTGACAGTGAGAAAAATTAATCAGTGGAATGGCTTGCCTTCAGAATTTCTGAATGTTCCAACAAGGCAGATTTTTACGATGAGATTGGACACCCATTTTTCTGAACTGGGATCTGTCTTTTTGTCTTAATAAGGGGTTGGACTAGAAGACCTCCAAGGCCCCTTCCAGCTCTGTTCTTCTGCTTTTCTGAAAAGATATTGTTTTCCCTTTCCAGTCAAGTCTGGCATTAGGGGGCACTGCTCATCTCTGTTTCCTAGCCAAGGGAGCCAGCATTGTCCAAAGACACTTCCCTGGTCATGTGGCCAGTATGGATATACTCCAAGGGTGCACTAAACATTGTTACCTTCCCACCAAAGTGGTACCTATTTATCTACTTGCATGCAACTAAATAAAGGGGTAAACAATGGGAGCTCACCCCATTCCATGGTGCTCAGGTATCAAAGTTGGGTTGTCAGCTCTCTAGCTGTCAGGTTCAGCATCTTTAACCACCGAGCTATCATGCCCCTTTTGTCCATTGTAGTGTTACTCTTCTCAATCAATCAAACAGAATAGAGCTGAAAGGGCCCTTTGACATCTTCCAGTCTCTCTCTCTCTCTCTCTCTCTCTCTCTCTCTCTCTCTCTCTCTCTCTCTCTCTCTCTCTCTCTCTCTTTCTCTCTCTCTCTCTTTCTTATCTATCTATCTATCTATCTATCTATCTATCTATCTATCTATCTATCTATCTATCTATCTATCTATCATCTATCTATCTATCTATCTTCCATCTGTCTGTCCATCCAACATCCATGCATCCATGCATCCATGCATCAGAATAGAGCTGGAAGGGACCTTTGACATCTTCTAGTCTCTCTCTCTTTCTCATCTATCATCTATCTATCTATCTATCTATCTATCTATCTATCTATCATCCATCTGTCTGTCCATTCAACATCCATCCATGTATCCATCTGTCTGTCCATCCATGCATCCACACATCCACGCATCCACACATCCACGCTTCCACGCATCCACGCATCCATGCATCAGAATAGAGCTGGAAGGGACCTTTGACATCTTCCATCTCTCTCTCTCTCATCTATCTTTCTTTCTATATCTATCTATCTATCTATCTATCTATCTATCTATCTATCTATCTATCTATCTATCATCTATCTATCTATCTCTGTCTATATTTCTTTCTCTTTCTCTCTCTCTCTCATCTATCTATCTATCTATCTATCTATCTATCTATCTATCTATCTATCTATCTATCTCCTGCCTACCTATCATCCATCTGTCTGTCCATCCAACATCCATCCATCCATCAGAATAGAACTGGAAGGGACCTTGAAGGTCTTCTAGTTCAACCCCCTGCTCAAGCAGGAGACCCTATACCTGTGACAGTGAACGTGTGCCAGAAATTATGGCACAT